>WNWK01029347.1:5000-24501 GCA_009830355.1 Cherax destructor | reverse complement strand
AAGGATATAGGAAAGTATTGGTTTGGAAATAGGGTAGTTGATGAGTGGAACAGTCTGCCTAGTAGGGTTATTGAAGCTAGGACCTTGGGTAGTTTCAAATTTAGGTTGGATAAATTCATGAGTGAGAGGGTTGGATTTGAGTGGGACTCGCAAATGAGTGAATGGAATTGTCAAAGCTTATTTCTTGGGTAGCATTGAAAATTAGATTGAGCAAGTGTTCTGTTAGTGGGACGGATTGTGAAGGACCTGCCTAGTATGGGCCAACAGGCCTGCTGCAGTGTTCCTCCTTTCTTATGTTCTTATGTTCTGTTTTCTGAAGCAGTGTGTGACGGAGCCTACCAGAGGTAATAATTTGCTCGACCTAGTCTTGTCAAATAAAGAAACCCTTGTAAATAATCTGGAGATCACTGAAGAGCTTGGCGCAAGTGATCACAAATCCATTACTTTTAATATTACCTGGGAGTACGAGAATAGGGATAATACGGTAAAAGTTCCTGATTTTCGTTCTGCCGACTATATTGGACTTAGAGAACACCTGTCTAATCTCGACTGGGGTAATCTAGCTAACGATTACGATGGGATCTGCGTTTATGATTTTTTTCTTAATAATGTACAACGTGCACAGAGTATATTTATTCCCCAGAGAGAATTTAGGTCAAATAATAACGATCCCCAATGGATTAACAGGAGGCTAAAACATCTATTAGGGGAGAAAAGAGGAATTTATAGGCGCATCAAAAGAGGAGATGTTAACCTTATTGACCAATATGTTCAGTTGAAAGAGAAGTAAAAAGGGGATTAGAAAGGCTAAACGTGACTATGAGATTAAGGTTGCTAATGAATCAAAGACTAATCCAAAAGGGTTCTTTCAAGTGTATAGGACGAAGGTGAGAGAAAAGGTAGGACCTCTGAAAATTGGGAATGGACAGCTGACGGATAACGAACTGGAAATGTGTTCTCTATTTAATGAGATCTGTTTGTCAGGTCCAAGTGGTGGACCTGACTTAACTCAGTGAAGACGTGTCTTGTGTGCTCTCTGTGAATCTGAACAAGATATCCTCTCTTGAGCTACTCTACCAGCAGCTGAAGGAAGAACTGAGGGTAGCTAAGCTTGAGATACAGCGACTGACTGAGGAAAACAAGAGGATTCGTAGTAATCCTCCTGTTGAGAATCCTCAAGCCAAGAAAGGAACCTGGACAGTGGCTGGAATGCATGGGACAAAGTTAAAGATCAAGAGGATGGATGGAGAGGTAGAATCAACGAAGAACCAGAAACCTGTTGTGGAAACATCGAACCGATTCTCCGTTTTACCCGATGAATGTGAGTCGACTACAGGGAACATCATGAACTACACCAAGGAAGGTAAGAACATTGTTCTTGTTGGGGATAGTCAAATTAGGTACGTATATGGATAGGGCCTTCTGCTTGAAAGATAGAAGTAGGAGACAGAGGGTTTGCTTTCCTGGGGCTGGGATGGAGGATATTGTTAGCCGTCTGGACGACATCATGAGAGGTAATGGGAGCAATCCTATTATCTGGTAAATTAGACACATATGCAACACTTGGGTATCTTTATTGAGGAAACGTTTCGCCACACAGTGGCTTCATCAGTCCATACAAAGGAGAATCGTGAAGAACAGGAGGAGTATGAGGTGGTCAGTCCCTCAATCTTGAGTCGATGTTGTCAGTCCATCAATCTTGAATAGAATACAACATATGAGCGTAGAGGAAGCTTATATACTGTAGACAGGAGAGGTGCAGCAGTTGTAGGAGGTGTCACATTTGTCCAATGTGGAAGTAGGTCGTGCCCAAGGAATAGGCAAGCGAAGAAATCCCTGTATTAAGATACCAAGATGTTGCAGTGTCAGACAGGATGTAAATGAATGGTTCAGAGAACCGACGAGTTGGTAAATTAGACACATATGCAACACTTGGGTATCTTTATTGAGGAAACGTTTCGCCACACAGTGGCTTCATCAGTCCATACAAAGGAGAATCGTGAAGAAAGAATGATACTTAACAGACTGTACCACAGTCTGTTAAGTATGAAAGGTAAGAGTGTATTTCCACCTTTCTCACCTCACACACCTCTGCTAGTTTTACCACATTTCTTGATCTAAAATCTGCATTTGATATCGGGAACAGAACTGTTATACTACATGAACTAACCAAAATGAATATTGGTGGTAGCCTACTCTGCTGGATAATAGGATACCTGTCAAACAGAGTATCCTCTGTCCTCTACCAAGGCTTTAGAAGCGAGTCTAAAGAAATGTCCCTAGGTACACCACAGGGAAGAATTCTCAGTCCCATGCTATTTAATATTTTGATTAATGCTCTCCTAAATGCTCTACTTACCTCACCTAAACATATATAGGCATATATAGGCGAATCAAAAGAGGAGAGGGGCAATTAAGTAATCAATATATTCAGTTAAAGAGAGAAATAAAAAAGGGAATAAGAAAAGCAAAAAGAGACTATGAGGTTAAAGTTGCAAGAGAATCGAAAACTAACCCAAAAGGATTTTTTTCAGGTATACAAAAGTAAGATTAGGGACAAGATAGGCCCACTCAAAAGTTACTCAGGTCAGCTCACCGTCAGTGATAAGGAAATGTGTAGAATTTTTAACACTTACTTCCTCTCAGTTTTTACACAGGAAGATACTAGCGATATTCCAGAAATGATAAATTATGTAGACCAGGACGATAGTAAACTATGCACGATCAGGGTCACAAGTGACATGGTCCTTAGACAAATAGATAAATTAAAACCTAACAAATCCCCAGGCCCTGATGAACTGTATGCAAGGGTTCTAAAGGAATGTAAAGAGGAGCTTAGCAAACCTATGGCTAATCTTTTCAACATATCACTGCAAACTGGCATGGTGCCAGATAAGTGGAAAATTGCAAATGTAATACCTATTTTCAAAGCAGGAGACAGGTCCTTAGCTTCGAACTATAGACCAATAAGCCTAACCTCCATAGGGGGAAAATTTATGGAATCAATAATTGTCGAGGCAATTCGCAGCCATCTTGAAAAGCATAAATTAATCAACGAATCTCAGCACGGTTTTACAAAAAGGCGTTCCTGCCCTACAAATTTAATAACTTTTTTCACTAAGGTATTTGAGGAGGTAGATCATGGTAATGAATATGATATTGTGTATATGGACTTCAGTAAGGCTTTTGATAGAGTCCACATCAGAGACTATTGAGGAAAATTAAGGCACACGGAATAGGAGGAGAATTTTTTCCTGGATAGAGGCATGGTTGACAAATAGGCAGCAGAGAGTTTGCATAAATGGGGAGAAATCAGAGTGGGGAAGCGTCACAAGTGGTGTTCCACAGGGGTCAGTATTGGGCCCCTTGTTGTTCACAATCTACATAAACGACATAGATGAGGGAATAAATAGCGACATAAGCAAGTTTGCCGATGACACCAAAATATGCCGTCCAATTCATTCAAATGAGGACATTAGAGCACTCCAGGAAGATTTGAATAGACTGATGCAGTGGTCGGAGAAGTGGCAGATGCAGTTTAATATAGATAAATGCAAAGTTCTAAATATTAGACAGGACAATAACCATGCCACATATAAACTAAATAATGTAGATCTTAATACTACTGATTGCGAAAAGGATTTAGGAGTTCTGGTTAGCAGTAATCTAAAACCAAGACAGCAGTGCATAAGTGTTCGCAATAAAGCAAACAGAATCCTTGGCTTCATATCAAGAAGCATAAATAATAGGAGTCCTCAGGTTGTTCTTCAACTCTATATATCCTTGGTTAGGCCTCATCTAGATTATGCTGCACAGTTTTGGTCACCGTATTACAGAATGGATATAAATGCTCTGGAAAATGTACAAAGGAGGATGACTAAGTTGATTCCATGTATCAGAAATCTTCCCTATGAGGATAGACTGAGGGCCCTGAATCTGCACTCTCTAGAAAGGCGTAGAATTAGGGGGGATATGACTGAGGTATATAAATGGAAAACAGGAATAAATAAAGGAGATGTAAATAGCGTGCTAAAAATATCTTGTATTGACAGGACTCGAAGCAATGGCTTTAAGTTGGATAAATTCAGATTCAGAAGGGATATAGGAAAGCATTGGTTTGGTAATAGAGTTGTCGATGAGTGGAACAAACTCCCGAGTACAGTTATAGAGGCTAAAACGTTGTGTAGTTTTAAAAATAGGCTAGATAAATATATGAGTGGGTGCGGGTGGGTGTGAGTTGTACCTGACTAGTTTGTGCTACTAGGTCAGATGCCGTGCTCCTTCCTTAAGTGAATGTAACGTGACCTCGCTGGGTCGGGGCATTGGCTTAAGCCGGTGGGAGACTTGGACCTGCCTCGCATGGGCCAGTAGGCCTGCTGCAGTGTTCCTTCTTTATTATGTTCTTATGTTCTTATATAGCTATAAGCTATGCTGATGACATCATGATCCATACAACAGGGCATAAAAAGATGAGTACCATTCTTAATGAAGTTCAAGCAATTTGTAATCGAATAGGCCTCGTAATATCTTCCTCTAAAACAAAGATACTAACAAGCAAACGACATCCCCACCCATCTATTTGCAGGTTGAAAACATTAGCTACGTTAAAACTTACAGATATCTTGGTGTAGACGTACCCTTTAACAAATCCACTATACCACAACAAAATAAAAAATGCAAAGATAGACTAAATGCTCTTAAAGCTGTTGCTGGCTACAACCTCAACTATGGTGCTAATGTGAGAATCGTGAGAATGATGTACATAGCCTATATTAGTTCCTTAATTCATTATACTGCTCCCATGTTGATATTAGCTGGAGAAAGTTCTCTCCGACCCTTGGAGTTAATGGAAAATGAAGCTCTCAGAATTATTCTTGGCTGTCCAAATCTACAAAGGTTCTTAATATGAGGAAGGATCTTGGTATTACTAGTATCAGTGATAGGATTGTTTAGATTAATACTGTACTTGATATTAGAATGTTAAGAAATGAAACAGACACTGCCACAATGAATCTTACTAAATGTCTTGAAGTAAATACTCACAGATCTAAATGGATTGTGAAAACATGCAATTACATTAAGTTTTACAACCTGCATGAATTGTATCACTGTAGGCAACAAGAGCATTTCACCCCTCCGTGGAAGATGTGTTCATTTAATATCACATACCTGCAAGCCCCTCCCAAGAAACTCATTGCTAGTAATCCCTTCCTTAAATAACTTGTAAAATCAACTGTTCAAGAAGAAAGTTCTCGTCTAGCTGGTAGTAATAAGTTATCACAAGTTATATACACTGACGTATCTAAACAGGAGTCTTCTGGCAGGGCTGCATCTGCTCTTGTTGCCACCTCCCTAGTTAAGAACAATAATAAATTTGTTGAACTAGGCATAAGAATTAACAACTGGGCATCTACACTGCAAACTGAATTGTTTGCAATCCTAATGGCACTAAAGCTAACTTATGACACTGAGCTTGACTCTATCATCATCATTGAAGGCTCTTGACTCGTATAAGACTCTAACAGCATGCTCATTGGAGAAACCAGGTATAGATACTAAAAAATCCGGGACAATTTAATTAATGTACAATTGCTATGGATCCCATCACACATTGGATTACTCATTCATGATAAAGTTGATATGTTAGCCAAGAAGAGTACCCAGAAGGAGAATGTAGAATATAACTTTGGTATATCTGTGTCTACCATTAGGAATAATATTAGGATAGAAATAAATAATGAAAATGATTGCTATAGGAATGCAGTTAGAAGCCTGAGTTGATCTATAACCCACTATGATAACATGAACATAGATAAGCATGTTTATAGAGCACCTTGCAATGTGAACAGACTGACTGATGTTGTAGTGGCCAGGCTTAGGCTTGGCTACAAGTACTTCTGGAAGTTTGGGAGACACACAGATGATGATCAAACTAAATGCAAATTATGTGATCAGGCATATGGTCACAGTCTTGAACACTATGTGCTTAATTGTCCACTTATTGAGGAATATAGAGATAGACAGTATAATAGCCTATGTGACATGTCAAGATATCTTATTAATGAAAATAATATACCAGTTATACAAAGCAAATTTCCTAAATTTGTTAACCCTTTTGAGGCCTAGCTCCGAGGCCTTTTGTGTATCCATATGCTCTTGCACTACCGTCCACAGGATGGATATGGGGTGCACAATAAACTAGCTATTTCGGTGGCAAAATCTAAAATCTAGTTTAAATCTTTGATTTTTGAGCAATAGTGCGTTGCCTTTGCACCTTTTATAAGCCTCTGTACTCTGTTCCTCACCCTTTGAAATTCATTTAGCGCTGCAATATCCTCTCTGTTTGCCATAAAGCTTTTTAGCAAATGGTCTCTGTTTAATCCTAACCTCTTTAACTGGTGCAATATTATCAAGGATAACAGTGAACATTGTTTCGATTTTTTCCCAGGCATCATTTACGTCCTGCAACTTGTTATCACTGACCAGTCACAATTGTGTAGCCAATTTACCAGTGTTTCTTTACTATAGTTTCTAGTTGACCTCATTTGTATTGTCCTGTGTAGGCCTATCCGTTCCCTAGTGATTTTCCTGGTACAGTAAATGATGAAATGATCACTAAGACCTGTGGTAATGACGCCTGACTGACTAATGTTCTCAGAGCAGTTACAAAGTATGTAGTCAATTAGCATGGCTGAGAACTGTGTGATCCGGGTTGGTGTATTAATTAGTTGAGTGTAAGTATTTAAACCCAGAATTTGCTTATACCTTTTACATAGCCTGTTATTTTGCTGTTGAAAACATATATTAAAGTCTCCCAGTATTACTGTCTCGCAATTGTTATCAAGTCCTCTAAGAACTGGTCATGGGTGGAAAGCGGTAACTAGTTCCTACTAAGATGGGTCTGGTCTTGGGAAGCAACACTTCAAACCATAGAATCTCCAGTTTGTCATTTAAATCTGGTCTTGGATTATAGTCTAAGTCGTTTCTTATGTAGGCAAATACCCCACCACCTTTTCTATTCCTGTCTAAGTATTTTATTTTGTAACCTTCTATTTTTACCTCGTCGTCAGTCACCGTATCATCCAACCAGGATTCAGAGATGGATATAAGTGCCGCTCTAGTTCTGTTAGCTAGAATCCTAATCTCTGACAATTTTGGAAGAAGTGATCTTGAATTGACATGAATAAAGTGAAGGCCTGTTTTCATAAAACAATAAAACAATCGTAATCATCAATATATGGCAAGGGTTCATTTGTGTTAAAATTAAGTAAATCAGTGTCATCATTGCTAAAGGGTAACTGTGCCAAAGTGCATTTGTTAATAACAAAATGAAATCTGGCACCATTACCATAATCAAACACACATCCATTATGCACCTACCCCTTACACATTTTACATAAGGTATTTTTTGTGCCGGGAGCAATGGGCTAGTAACCCCTTCTCCTGTATACATTTACTAAAAAAAGAGAAGAAAAACTATAAAAAATTGGGACGCTTGAATGTGCGTGGATGTAGTGCAGATGATAAGAAAGAGATGATTGCTGATGTTATGAATGAAAGAAGTTGGATGTCCTGGCCCTAAGCAAAACAAAGCTGAAGGGGGTAGGCGATTTTCAGTGGAGAGAAATCAATGGGATTAAGTCAGGAGTATCTGAGAGAGTTAGAGCTAAGGAAGGGGTAGCAATAATGTTGAAGGATCAGTTATGGAAGGAGAAGAGGGAATATACATGTGTAAATTCAAGGATTATATGGATTAAAATAAGGGTCGGATGCAAAAAGTGGGTCATAATAAGTGTGTGTGTGCACCTGGAGAAGAGAGGAGTGTAGAGGAGAGAGAGAGAGAGAGATTTTGGGAGATGTTAAGCGAATGTATAGGAACCTTTGAACTGAGTGAGAGAGTAATTGTGGTAGGGGACCTAAATGCTAAAGTAGGAGAAACATGTAGAGAGGGTGTGGTAGGTAAGTTTGGGGTTCCAGGTGTAAATGATAATGGGAGCCCTTTAATTGAACTTTGTATAGAAAGGGGTTTAGTTATAGGCAATACATATTTTAAGAAAAAGATGATAAATAAGTATACAAGATATGATGTAGGGCGTAATGAAAGTAGTTTGTTGGACTACGTATTGGTAGATAAATGACTGTTGAGTAGACTTCAAGATGTACATGTTTATAGAGGGGCCACAAATATATCAGATCACTTTTTAGTTGTAGCTACAGTGAGAGTAAAAGGTAGATGGGATACAAGGAAAATAGAAGAAGCAAGTAAGAGAGAGGTGAAGGTTTATAAACTAAACAAGGAGGCAGTTACGGTAAGATATAAACAATTATTGGAGGATAGATGGGCTAATGAGAGTATAGACAACGGGGTTGAAGATGTATGGGATAGGTTTAATAATGTGGTGTCAGAGTGTTCAGCAGAAGTTTATAATTATAGGAAAGTAGGTGCCGGAGGGAAGAAGAGCGATTGGTGGAATGATGATGTAAAGAGAGTAGTAATGGAGAAAAAGTTAGCATTTGAGAGGTTTTGGCAAAGTAGAAGTGATGCAAGGAGGGAAGAGTATATGGAGAGAAAAAGAGAGGTTAAGAGAGTGGTGAAGCAATGTAAAAAGAGAGCAAATGATAGAGTGGGTAAGATATTATCAACGAATTTTTTTGAAAATAAGAAAAAGTTTTGGAGTGAGATTAATAAGTTGAGGAAGCCTAGGGAACAAATGGAGTTGACAGTTAAAAATAGGAGAGGAGAGTTATTAAATGGAGAGTTAGAGGTATCAGGAAAATGGAGGGAATATTTTGAGTTGTTAATTGTTGATGAAGACAGGGAAGCTGTGATTTCGTGTATAGGGCAAGGAGGAATAACATCTTGTAGGAGTGAGGAAGAGCCAGTTGTGAGTGTGGGGGAAGTTCGTGAGGCAGGGGGTAGAATGAAAGGGGGTAAGGCAGCTCTGATTGATGGGATAAAGATAGAAATGTTAAAAGCAGGTGGGGATAAAGTTTTGGAGTGGTTGGTGCTATTATTTAAAAAATGTATGGAAGAGGGTAAAGTACCCAGGGATTCGCAGAGAGCGTGCATAGTTCCTTTGTATAAAGGCAAAGGGGACAAAAGTGTGTGTAAAAATTATAGGGGAATGAGTCTGTTGAGTGTACCTGGTAAAGTGTATGGTAAAGTTACTATTGAAAGAATTAAGAGTAAGACGGAGAGTAGGATAGCAGATGAACAAGGGTGCTTTAGAAAAGGTAGGGGGTGTGTAGACCAAGTGTTTACAATAAAACATGTAGGTGAGCAGTATTTAGATAAGGGTAAAGAGGTTTTTGTGGCATTTATGGTTTTGGAAAAGGCGTATGACAGGGTGGATATGGGGGCAATGTAGCATATGTTGCAAGTGTATGGAATAGGAGGTAGGTTACTGAAAGCAGTGAAGATTTTTTATGTGGATAGTGAGGCTCAGGTTAGAGTGTGTAGGAGAGAGGGAGATTATTTCCCAATACAAGTAGGCCTTAGACAAGGATGTGTGATGTCACCATGGTTCTTCAATAAATTTATTGATGGGGATGTAAGAGAAGTGAATGCGAGGGTCTTGGCAAGAGGTGTGGGTTTAAAAGATAAAGAATCAAATACAAAGTGGGAGTTGTCACAGTTGCTTTTTTGCTGATGACACTGTGCTTTTGGGAGATTCTGAAGAGAAGTTGCAGAGGTTGGTGGATGAATTTGGTAGGGTATGTAAAAGAAGAAAATTTAAAGTGAATATAGGAAAGAGTAAGGTGATGAGGATAACAAAAAGATTAGGTGACGAAAGATTGGATATCAGATTGGAGGGAGAGAGTATGGAGGAGGTGAATGTATCAGATATTTAGGAGTGGACATGTCAGCAGATGGGTCTATGAAGGATGAGGTGAATGTATCAGATATTTAGGAGTGGACATGTCAGCAGATGGGTCTATGAAGGATGAGGTGAATCATAGAATTGATGATGGGAAAAGGGCGAGTGGTGCACTTCGGAGTCTGGAGACATAGAACTTTGTCCATGGAAGTAAATATCGGAATGTATGAGAGTATGGTTATACCAACACTCTTATATGGGTGTGAAGCATGGGTGATGAATGTTACAACGAGAAGAAGGCTGGAGGCAGTGGAGATGTCATGTCTGAAGTCAATGTGTGGTGTGAATATAATGCAGAGAATCCGTAGTTTGGAAATTAGGAGGAGGTGCAGGATTACAAAAACTATTATCCAGAGAGCTGAGGAGGGGTTGTTGAGGTGGTTCGGACATGTAGAGAGGATGGAACGAAACAGAATGACTTCGAGAGTGTATAAATCTGTAGTGAAGGGAAGGGGTCGGCCTTGGAAAGGATGGAGGGAGGGGGTAAAAGAGGTTTTTGTGTTCGAGGGGCTTGGACTTCCAGCAAGCATGCGTGAGCGTATTTGATAGGAGTGAATGGAGACAAATGGTTTTTAATACTTGACATGCTGTTGGAGTGTGAGCAAAGTAACATTTATGAAGGGATTCAGGGAAACCGGCAGGCCGGACTTGAGTCCTGGAGATGGGAAGTACAGTGTCTGCACTTTGAAGGAGGGGTGTTAATGTTGCAGTTTTATAACTGTAGTGTAACGCAACCCTCTGGCAAGACAGTGATAGAGTGAATGATGATGAAAGTTTTTCTTTTTCGGGCCACCCTGCCTTGGTGGGAATCGGCCGATGTGTTATTAATAAAAAAAATATTTTCTGTTCATCTTTCATACCTTTCTACAGTGTTTACATATGTCTGTTGGTGTCTGAGATAATAAGAATGGTTATATTGTCTCACATTGACCCACAGAGTTAAGGTTATCAATCCTAGCTACTAGACCGTCATTATCACCGTCACTAATCTGTCTGTTTTGCACCTGTACCAAAGTTTGAGGTCGTGGATTAGTTTGCATATCACCACTTAATAGCTCAACTGAAAGAGCTGTGCACCACTGTTTTTGTTTGGGTATGCGGTGTTGCCATGCCTTGCGGCGATAGTGGCATTTATCTTTTCTGGTAGGATGGCAACTGTTGGGCTCTCATTGTCCAGGGTGCTTTTACCTCATTCGCCTTTTCCAGTCCCCATGACCTATTTCCATTTCCAGGGAATTGCAGGATAAAGATAAATATAATTATGGCAGACTGTTTCCCTCTAACACCAGCTCCTCCCTCACTGTAATGACGTTGAGTGGTAAATTTAGTATATTGGAAAGAAAAATAGATGAAAAATTAAAAAAAAAAACATCTAAAAATTCTACTCTCTGAGCCCGGTCATGGGCCAGGTTCGTCTGGTGCTTGCCTGGTCAACCAGGCTGTTGCGGCTGGAGGCCTGCTGCCCCACATATCCGTCACAGCCTGGTTGATCTAGCACCTGGTGAAGATACTTGTCCAGTTTCCTCTGGAACAAGTGTAGAAGCCTTCAAGAGGAAACTGGACAAGTATCTTCACCAGGTGCCAGATCAACCAGGCTGTGACAAATATGTGGGGCAGCGGGCCTCCAGCAGCAACAGCCTGGTTGACCAGGCAAGCACCGGACGAGCCTGGCCCATGGTCGGGCTCAGAGGGTAGAGAAACTCTCGAAACTCTTCAAAGGTATTTCAATAGACCAGTGGCTGTCTTCAAGCAGGCACTGGACAGGCACCTAAAGTCGGTACCTGACCAGCCAGGCTGTGGTTCGTATGTTGGATTGCGTGCGGCCAGCAGCAACAGCCTGGTTGAACAGGCACTGATCCACCATGAGGCCTGGTCACAGACCAGGCCTCGGGGGCGTTGACCCCCGGAACTCTCTCCAGGTAAACGTTGCACGTCATCATAAGACATGTTCAAATAGCTATAATTTGCTGAAGAAACATCGTATTAAAATGGGATGATCACCAAAATGTTGCCAGATTCGTAAACTATTTTTATGTATACAAAACTCATTTTCCATCATTTTCGAGTTATTATTGTACTCCGCGCCGCGTAGCGTCAACTGTTATTAAGTTATTTCTTACATAGGCACAGATGGTGCTATTACCCCTGGTGCAGATGCTGTCTTGGTAGACAGTAACAGTAAGAATGGAGAAATGAAAGTTGGTGGCCCGGAGGGAGACAGGAGCTCTAGTAGGGAAACAGGTGTAGACAAGGACATGCCAAACCCAATGTTACAAACTAGCAATACCACTGGAGATAGTAAGCAAGGGGATGCCCCAAGGATTACTGAAGATAAAATACTGGAAAAAACTGGTGAAGGCACCATTGTTAGTACAAGTGCTGAAGACAGTAAAGATACAGAAAAACACGCACCAGTAGGGACTGCAGAAACCAAACACCAAGGCAAACATAAATCTGACCACCCTAGAAAATGCCATGCCCACTTGAAAGCAGGAGAATGCAACCTTTTTTCCTGTAAGCTTTTCTACCCTGAAATGTGTCACTCTTCAGTTCAGGAAAGACAGTGCTATAACTTATATTGCCAGGCACACTGTGGAGAAAATTATCCAAGAGAGGGGAAGGTATCAGCCCTTTCTGCCCCTTCTGCCCTTACAGCCCCTTCGGCCCTTAGAAAAGGGCCAGACTGCGTCTCTGGCTTCCTGGACACTTGATTTGTAACATATGTACGGACCCAGGAAGCAGTATGTCACGTCTCTCTGACCAGTGTAGCAACGAGTGTATATGATTAATAGACATTTGAGATAAATATGACTCTTTGTCATAGCAGGAAAGTTAAAGAAAACTGCTGTAACAATTTCTACACTTGACATTATAATCATAAACTATCAGTGATCGAAATATTTAGAGAACACAAGCATTTGAATTGCAAGTTGTTGCAGTGTTTAGCAAGTGTTGAATTAAGCTTAGGTCAGCGAAACAGGGTGAGGGCAGGATCGGAGAAGGAGCGGGGATCGGATTGAACTAACCAGCGACCAGGGAAGGGGCTTACGGCGCCATGATTTGACCGGACAAAGAGACAATCATCATTCGTCTTCGATCTCCTATTCAATCTCCACTAACATCGGGAAATCGGATTATGAACTCTGTTCCAGCGCGTTTAGTGATAATTAATCATAAAATAGTGGTACATTACAGAGAAGTGTGCGCAGCTTCTTGTTACTGCTGAAAGACAAACGTAGATAGACAATCGTGATTGGATCATCAATGAGACGGGACTCATCAGCGAAGTTGTACAAGCAAGACAGCGTTCTCCGGGTGTGAATTAAGTGTCCGATACAAATACCCAGGTAAGTCTGCTTAAACATAGATGTTAACCAGCTGCGCAGTTAGGAATACATATTTTGTTTTAGGCAGATTTATCATTCACCCGATGAGACGCGGGTGACCCGCCCAAAACCCATGAGTAAACCGCCGTTCACTCCATTCAATGACTGACTATATGGGCATACGCTCCTCAGGGGCAATATATAACTCACACATTTATTCTCCCATACAGCTTAGTGGATTTGGTAAACTCTGGGTCTCATCGGAGGAAGTTCTTGACCCGTGGCTGCAAGAAGTTGACCCAGAAACAAAGATAAGTAGAGTGTTGTTGTTTACCAAAGTAATAATCCACACACACCAACTAAATGGGACAAGAAGATACAGAACATGCAGACCATGGGAAAACTACCCCAGAGAATTTTTTTTAGCGACAGGAAAAAAAAAAAAAAAAAAGCTGGTAGGAAATGACAGAAATCGTACACCAAGTCCAATCATTTCTGGACTGGAATCACAGTCATTGACCTCCACTCCAAAACAACAGATATTAGAACCAGGAAAAAAAAGACTCTTCCTATATACCACCAATACGACAACATTCATCTTTGCAAATATCAAAGGTCTAAAGCCAGCAACAAACAACATAATACCTTTCATCCGTCGTCTGCTTACACAGTCAAGCGCAGTGTTCGCGGTTTTCACAGAGACCCACATAAAGGTTCACCATGACAATGAAATATGGATCCCGGGTTACAACCTATACAGATGTGACAGAGTGAACAAGCAAAAGGGGGGTTTGGCCTGTACATCACAGTCACTTAAATGCTCAGAACTACTAAACGCCTCAAATGATGTAGTTTAAATTTTGAAAGTAAAGATCGAGAACCAAAACCTGGTCATTGTGGTTGTATACAAGCCTCCGGATGCAACTTTCCAACAATTCCAGAAACAGCTTTTGAAAATTGATCACTGTCTGGAAAATCTTCCAGCTCCTGCCCCCAACATCTTGCTCCTGGGGGATTTCAACCTAAGCCACCTAAGATGGAGGAATGTATCAAATAATGTTGTAGCAGTGATAACCCCAGGATGCAGCTCAGATGAAAACTCTCACACAAGTTTTTAGATCTCTGCACCAAATTCACCATAAACCAGCAAATAATAGAGCCTACAAGATTGGAGAATACACTGGACCTCATCTTCACTAACAATGAGGATCTGATACGAAATATTACCATATCAAAAACAATATTCTCAGAACAAGTCATAATAGAGATCCAGGCATGTATGTGCGGGGCCCCAGACCAACAAAATGTGATCAGTCACGAGGGAGCCTTCACCAATTTCAACTTCAATAACAAAAACATAAGGTGGGACTAAGTAAACTAGGTTCTAAATTATATAAACTGAGACGATAGCCTAAGATTCAAGATGATTTATTTGTCTGTAAAAATTACAATGTGTGTTTTACATTTAAGGACAATAATTACAAAGATGGCCGTTAACATGCCTATCATGCCTGTGCATACTAGGCATTTCGGACAGACTTAATACTAGTTTTTAATCTATATTACAAATTACAAATGAGTACAAATTTTAAATGATTAAATAGATTTACAATAGTGAAGTAGTTCAGAATATTTAGATTGTAAAAAAATTAGTAATAAGAATGTTTTTGTCTTGGCAGGTTACACAGTTTCTATTAAAGCTACAATATTGGAGTATATCAGGCAAACTTAAGACTAGTTTCACATTTATTAGACAATAGCTATATTCGGGATTTTATGTTTATTGTCCTTTGGGTCAGTGCTGGTGCAGATGAGGAGGATGTGATAGTTACTATTTTGTCCTAGGCATATGTCGATTAGACACTAGGCCTGTTGTATGTATGTGTGTGTGTGTGTGTGTGTGTGTGTATAACGAAACACTTCGAAATGTTTCGGCCCCGCCGGGAATTGAACCCGGGCCCTCCGTGCGTGAAGCAGGAGCGCTGGCCACCATGCCATCGGGGCGTGTGTGTGTGTGTGTGTGTGTATGTATGTATGTAAGTTTGTGTGTGTATGTGTGTGTGTGTATGCATATATGTGTGTATGTATATATGTATGTATGTATGTATGTGTGTGTGTGTGTGTGTGTGTGTGTGTGTGTGTACTCACCTAATTGTGGTTGCAGGGGTCGAGACTTAGCTCCTGGCCCCGCCTCTTCACTGACCGCTACTAGGTCCTCTCTCTCCCTGCTCCATGAGCTTTATCATACCTCATCTTAAAGCTATGTATAGTTCCTGCCTCCACTACATCACTTGCTAGACTATTCCACTTCCTGACAACTCTATGGCTGAAGAAATACTTCCTATCATCCCTTTGACTCATCTGAGTCTTCAACTTCCAATTGTGACCCCTTGTGTCTGTGTCCCCTCTCTGGAACATCCTGTATGTGTGTGTGTGTATATGTGTATATGTATGTATATATATGTATATGTGTGTGTGTATATGTGTATATGTATGTATATATATGTATATGTGTGTGTGTATATGTGTATATGTATGTATATATATGTATATGTGTGTGTGTATATGTATGTATATGTGTGTGTATGTATGTATTATTATTATAATCAAAAGAAGCGCTAAACCTGTATGTATGCGTTCATGCATGTATGTATGCGTGCATGCATGTATGTATGCGTGCATGCATGTATGTATGCGTGCATGCATGTATGTGTGTGCGTGCTCTCCTCTGAAGAGGAGCTGCTCCACTTACTAAAGAGAGATGTTCTGGACGAACTCAACAATGTGGGTATCACCCCCATTTCCCCAGACAACTTCCAGGCCCAGCACTCTGTCTGTTGCACATATCAACAGCTTCATGCATGAATACACTTTTAATAAACTCGTGGAGATCAATCGAACAAACCCAGAGTTCAAGGTGTGCGCATGTTGTTCTTGTGAGGTCACAGGTTGACCTAACCATCCAGTGTAAATTGTCACACCCCTTGCCTTGGCAGGAAAGTGTTAGAAATGTAGGAAGACTCCTGGTGCCATAGGTCTCGTGGATCGACTTGTAATATTCAGCTGATGTGCCCCAGTCACCCAGGTGCTGTATTGCTGCTCTGGTCTGTCACCCATTGTAGTGGATGTCTGCGAGCGTCACCTGCTGGCTGCCGGTCACCTGCTATCGCCCAGGGATGGTTGACTGCACTGCTGCTAATGACCTGAAGTGACATGACCTCAAACCACAATCTGCCACCCACCCGTCACCCACCATCACCTTCCAGCCGCTGACTATAATCAGGAGTTCCTGTTATCGGCTGCTTGTGATGCAGGGTCTACTGAGGCGGTGCTGTTTGTCATGCTGTGATGCTGCAACTACTAAGGTGGTGTTGTCTGCTGCTGTGGCTTACTGTGGCCGTACTGTGATACTGTGGCCATGCTGTGACGCTGTGGCAGTGCTGTGATGCTGTGGCCATGCTGTGGCACTGTGGCCATGCTGTGCTGCTGCCTAGCTCTCCATGGAGATAATGTTGAAGTGGACTATGAGGCATTCTGGCTGGTATGCCAGGACAGGAGTGCCTGCTATGAACCAGCTGCCATCCTCAGAGATGTGGAAGGATGCCAGCTGTGGGATGGACTCCAGCTGCTTTGACCACCTTGCTACCATGGGTGGTATGGAGCTGTATGCTGTTCTACTGGCCAACCTGCATGACCAATGTCCTGCCAGTATGAGGGATAAATGACAAGAGTGAGATGTTTCTAGTCTACTTTGACTTACCAGAAGTGTTCGTGTTACCTGTGTGGAATAAGGTGAACTTCAAAACAGTCCAGTGATCATGGCAGCCTTGTTTTATGAGGCCAGTGAATCCTAGTAGTGACATAGGATAATGGAGGGTCTTAGTTGTGATGCCTGCCCTATCTCGACTTTCAGATTTTGAAGTGTGTGTGAAAATGTGTTGAAATGCAACCTTGGTGGTCGTAAAGTGGTCCAGTTGCAGTTACTTGAAAGAATGCTACCCATTGGAGCTGTTTTCCACCCCAATGAAGCCCAGAGAAGTTTGGCTCAATGTTTAATATGCGAGGGTGACTAGTACCGCCTAGTGCATTTCTAGTAGAAGTATGGAGAAAGGAGGGGAAAGGAGGTTTTACACCAGAGAGCTACTGTTATGCTGCCATATGGAAGTTGAGAAGGTTGAGGGGAAATAGGTGTAACAGTAATTTTGTATTACATGTTTTTGTTTAATTTAGTCTTTGTATTGTAATAGAATTAAGGGGTTAGGATTAAAATAGTCTAATAACTTAGGACAATTTGTCCTATTTCTTAGATATTTTAAACTGGGGGAGAAAGGGGAATGTGATGTAGGTCAACTGTGCTTATGAGGCCACAGGTTGACCTAACCAACCAGTGTAAATTGTCACACCCCTTGCCTTGGCAGGGAAGTGTCATGTGTGTATGTGTGTGTGTGTGTGTGTGTGTGTGAATCGGTGGTTTTCGTGTGTTTAGGTGATGGTGGGGTGTGTTAGTGAGATAAGATGTCTTTTGATGATTGTGTTGAAAATGGTGGCTGAGTCTGCAGTTTTGGAGTTTTCAGGTAGGGAGTTCCAGATTTTAAGCCCTTTAATGTATATTGAACGTTTGTATACATTTAGCCTGACACGGGGAATGTCATAGAGATTTTTGTGTCTGGAATTGTGTCTATGGGTCCTGTCACAACTATCAAGAAAGCGTTTTAGTTCAGGTTTTATATTGGAATTTATGGTTCTGTACATGTAGGTTGCACAGTAGTAAGTGTGGATGTTCTGGACAGTGAGTAAATTTAGGTCTTTGAAGAGTGGGGGTGTTGCCTGGGATTGGATTGTGTGATAATTCTTACTGCGGCTTTTTGTTGCTGTTGATCCTCAAGCACATATGGCATCGGTGAAGAAGGGATAGATGAGTGAATAGTATAGTGCAGTATTTAGAATAGATTAACTCTGTGGCACTAGAGGAATGCTCAAGGCATATTCCTTTAAGGAAAAGGAAGAGAAGATGTAAACTAGAAAGAGAAACGTGCGTCATGCACAGGCGACGGCATAGAATAATAGAGAGGCTAAAAGAGACCAACATAGCGGTAATACATAGGGAGACACTGGTCAGAGAAATAGCAAACGTCGAACTAAAGCTAAAGGAATCTTATAGGAGTCAAGAAATGCGGGAAGAATTAAAAGCCATAAATGAAATTGAAAGAAACCAAAAATATTTTTTTTCTTATGCCAAATCAAAGTCGAGAACAACATCCAGTATCGGGCCCCTACTTAGAGGAGATGGGTCCTACACAGATGACAGCAAGGAAATGAGTGAGCTTCTAGAGTCCCAATACCTGGAGATTACCTGGAGAGAGTTCCAGGGGTCAACGCCCCCGCGACCCGCTCTGAGAAGTTCAATGATGAGAAATTTCAATTACTCTGATATGGAAAAGGTGAGAAAATTAAAACTATATCAGAGTATAAAACAAATTCCAGCCACACAATTGGGCGAAAAACTAATATAAAAGACCTGGGAGTGATAATGTCAGAGGATCTCACCTTCAAAGACCACAGCATTGTATCAATCGCATCTGCTAGAAAAATGACAGGATGGATAATGAGAACCTTCAAAACCATGGATGTCAAGCCCATGATGACACTTTTCAGGTCGCTTGTTCTATCTAGGCTGGAATATTGCTGCACACTAACTTTTCAAGACAGGTGAAATTGCTGACCTAGAAAATGTGCAGAGAAGCTTCCGGGAACGCATAACTGTGATAAACCACCTCAATTACTGGGCATTTTTCTAGATTTTTTTTGGAAAAAATCTTTTTTCATTAGAATTAGAATATTTTTTATTTAAAAAAAGCCTAATTTTATAGATTTTATTGATCGTTTCGACCACAAGGTCACTGAGACACGGGTAATAAGGCCAAGATATAGAGCCAGGATAAAACATTGATCACCAACGTGTCTTTTGCTGCAGACAATAGCACTTTTGTTGCAGACAATACCACTTTTCTTGCATACAATACCACTTTTGTTGCATACAATACCACTTTTGTTGCAGACAATACCACTTTTGGTGCAGACAATACCACTTTTGGTGCAGACAATACCACTTTTGGTGCAGACAATACCACTTTTGGTACAGACAATACCACTTTTGGTGCAGACAATACCACTTTTGGTGCAGACAATACCACTTTTGGTGCAGACAATACCACTTTTGGTGCAGATAATACCACTTTTGTTGCAGATAATACCACTTTTGTTGCAGACAATACCACTTTTGTTGCAGACAATAAC
>WNWK01029346.1:0-24502 GCA_009830355.1 Cherax destructor | reverse complement strand
TATGAATGCGTGGGTGTGGGTGGGTGGTCGCCTCGCTTGTAAACAATAGCACTGACGCTCCCTGGAGTGCGCGCTCAGCTGGGCGCCAGCGGACAGGTCCGGTACGAATGTCGGTAAACGAAGCAAACATCGTAAGTCACAATCAAATTTCTTACGTTATAAATATCGGTTATCGAAAATAACGTAAGATGATAACATCGTAAGTCGGGGTTCCACTGTATATGCCTGTACATGAATGTGTAGTGTGATCTAAGTGTAAGTAGAAGTAACAAGACATACCTGAAATCATGCATGTTTATGAGACAGAAAAAAGACACCAGCAATCCTACCATCATGTAAAACAAATACAGGCTTTCGTTCTACACACACTTGGCAGGACGGTAGTACCTCCCTGGGCGGCTGCTGTCTACCAACCTACTACCTAGGTTTCATACATTTATTAAACAAAAATACCAACCAGGTGGTAGGTTGGTAGTCAGCAATCACCCAGGGAGGTACTACCGTCCTGCCAAGTGAGTGTAAAACGAAAGCCTGTATTTGTTTTACATGATGGTAGGATTGCTGGTGTCTTTTTTCTGTCTCATAAACATGCAAGATTTCAGGTATGTCTTGCTACTCTACTTACCCTTAGGTCACGGCTACGCAAACATGTACACGTTTATGTATACACACTCATCTGAGTTTTCTTTGATTTTATCTTAATAGTTCTTGTTCTTATTGCTTTTCCTTTCATATCCATGGGGAAGTGGAATAAGAATCTTTCCTCCGTAAGCCATGCGTGTTGTAAAAGTCAACTAAAATGCCGGGAACAATGGGCTAGTAACCCCTTTACCTGTATAGCTTACTAAAAAGAAAAAGAAGAAAACCGTCAAAGTGGGATGTTTGAATGTGTGTGGATGTTGTGCGAATGATAAGAAAGAGATGATTGTAGATGTTATGAATGAAAAGAAGCTGGATGTCCTGGCTTTAAGTGAGACAAAGCTGAAGGGGGTAGGAGAGTTTCAGTGGGGAGAAATAAATGGGATTAGCTCAGGGGTTTCAAATAGAGTTAGAGCTAAAGAAGGAGTGGCAATAATGTTGAATAATCAGTTATGGCAGGTAAAGAGGGAATATAAATGTATAAATTCAAGGATTATGTGGAGTAAAATAAAGGTTGGATGTGAAAAGTGGGTTATAGTAAGTGTTTATGCACCTGGAGAAGAGAGAAATGTAGAGGGGAGAGAGAGATTTTAGGAAATGTTGAGTGAGTGTGTGGGGAGTTTTGAACCAAGTGAGAGAGTAATTGTGGTTGGGGATCTTAATGCTAAAGTGGGCAAAAATGTTGTGGAGGGAGTAGTAGGTAAATTTGAGGTGCCAGGGGTAAATGTAAATGGGGAACCATTAATTGAGCTATATGTAGAAAGAGGTTTGGTAATAAGTAATACATATTTTATGAAAAAGAAGATAAATAAATATACAAGGTATGATATAGCATGTAAGGAAAGTAGTTTGTTGGATTATGTACTGGTGGATAAAAGGTTGATGGGTAGGCTTCAGGATGTACATGTTTATAGAGGGGCAACGGATATATCGGATCATTATTTGGTTGTAGCTACAGTTAGAGTAAAAGGTAGATGGGACAAAAAGAAAATGACAACAACAAGTAAGAGAGAGGTAAAAGTGTATAAACTAAGGGAGGAGGAAGTTAGGGTGAGATATAAGCAACTATTGGCAGAAAGGTGGGCTAGTGCAAGTATGAGTAGTGGGGGGGTTGAAGAGAGTTGGGATAGTTTTAAAAATGCAGTATTAGAATGTGGGGCAGAAGTTTGTGGCTATAGGAGGGTGGGTGCAGGAGGAAAGAGGAGTGAGTGGTGGAATGAAGAAGTAAAGGGTGTGATTAAAGAGAAAAAGGTAGCTTATGAGAGGTTTTTACAAAACAGAAGTGTTAATAGAAGAGCAGAGTACAGTGGACCCCTGAGTTTCGTAAAAACTTCATTCCAGAAGCCTGCTCAAGTGCCATTACCGAACAAATTTACGTCCTTTAGAAATAATGTCATGTAGGTTAGTCTATTTCAGACCCCCAAAAATACACTTACAAAAGCACTTAAAATATTATACTTACATAATTGCACGATTTAAGAACATAAGAACATAAGAAAGGAGGAACACTGCAACAGGCCTACTGGCCCATACTAGGCAGGTCCATGTCAAAACCAACCCACCAACAAAAATATTTGCCCATCCCATCCCCAGCGGCACCCAAGCAACCTTCACAACCCTCCAAGTCCCGCTCAAATCTAACCCCTCTCTCATATGATTACAGAAGAAAGTAACACTGCAGCAGGCCAACCGGCCCACACTAGTCAGGTCCCCCTCAAACCCTAAACCAATCCCACAAACAAAAACACTTCTACTCCACTTCTACTCCATCCATGGAACAAGCTCCTATAATCAGGGCACTACCAAAGAGCGATCTGAAGGAGCTGAAGCACCCGGTCCATCACCAGGGCACTGAAGGAGCCGAAGCACCTGGTCCATCACCAGGGCACTGAAGGAGCCGAAGCACCTGGTCCATCACCAGGGCACTGAAGGAGCCGAAGCACCTGGTCCATCACCAGGGCACTGAAGGAGCCGAAGCACCTGGTCCATCACCAGGGCACTGAAGGAGCCGAAGCAACTGGCCCATCACCAGGGACCTGAAGGAGCTGAAGCACCTGGTCGACACGTCTCCTGTGAGAGCATCTTACAGCCTGTGAGAGCATCTTACAGCCGAGGTTTACGAAACTCGGTGGTCCACTGTATGTATATGGAGAGTAAAAGAAAGGTGAAGAGAGTGGTGAGAGAGTGCAAAAGAAGAGCGGATGAAAGAATGGGAGAGGCTCTGTCAAGAAATTTTGCTGAAAACAAGAAAAAATTTTGGAGTGAGATAAACAAGGTAAGAAAGCCTAGGGAACAAATGGATTTGTCAGTTAAAAACAGAGTAGGGGAGTTAGTAGATAGGGAGCTGGAGGTATTGGGTAGATGGCGGGAATATTTTGAGGAACTTTTAAATGTCGATGAAAAAAGGGAGGCGGTAATTTCATGTACTGGCCAGGGAGGTACAACATCGTTTAGGAGTGAAGAAGAGCAGGATGTGAGTGTGGGAGAGGTGCGTGAGGCATTACGTAGAATGAAAGGGGGTAAAGCAGCTGGAACTGACGGGATCATGACAGAAATATTTAAAGCAGGGGGGATATAGTGCTGGGGTGGTTGATATTTTTGTTTAATAAATGTATGAAAGAGGGGAAGGTACCTAGGGATTGGCAGAGAGCATGTATAGTTCCTTTATATAAAGGGAAGGGGGATAAAAGAGTGTAAAAATTATAGGGGAATAAGTTTACTGAGTATACCAGGTAAAGTGTATGGCAGGGTTATTATTGAAAGAATTAGAGGTAAGACAGTAGGATTGCAGATGAGCAAGGAGGCTTTAGAGTGGGTAGGGGATGTGTAAATCAAGTGTTTACAGTGAAGCATATATGTGAACAGTATTTAGTTAAAGGTAGAGAAGTTTTCATTGCATTTATGGATTTAGAAAAGGCATATGATAGAGTGGATAGGGGAGCAATGTGGCAAATGTTGCAAGTGTATGGAATAGGTAGTAAGTTACTGAAGGCTGTAAAGAGTTTTTATGAGGATAGTGAGGCTCAGGTTAGGGTGTGTAGGAGAGAGGGAGATTACTTCCCAGTAAAAGTAGGTCTTAGACAGGGTTGTGTAATGTCACCATGGTTGTTTAATATATTTATAGATGGGGTTGTAAAAGAAGTAAATGCTAGGGTGTTGGGGAGAGGGGTGGGATTAAATTATGGGGAATTAAATGCAAAATGGCAGTTGACACAGTTACTTTTTGCTGTTGATACTGTGCTTATGGGAGATTCTAAAGAAAAGTTGCAAAGGTTAGTGGACGAGTTTGGGAGTGTGTGTAAAGGTAGAAAGTTGAAAGTGAACATAGATAAGAGTAAGGTGATGAGGGTATCAAACGATTTAAATAAAGAAAAATTGGATATCACATTGGAGAGAGAGATTATGGAAGAAGTAAATGTTTTCAGATATTTGGGAATTGACGTGTCAGCGGATGGGTTTATGAAGGATGAGGTTAACCATAGAATTGATGAAGGAAAAAAGGTGAGTGTTGCGTTGAGGTATCTGTGGAGACAAAAAACGTTATCCATGGAGGCAAAGAAGGGAATGTACGAAAGTATAGTGGTACCAACACTCTTATATGGGTGTAAAGCATGGGTTGCAAATGCTGCAGCGAGGAGGAGGCTGGAGGCAGTGGAGATGTCCTGTCTAAGGGCAATGTGTGGTGTAAATATTATGCAGAAAATTCGGAATGTGGAAATTAGGAGGTGTGGAGTTACTAAAAGTATTTCTCAGAGGGCTGAAGAGGGGTTGTTGAGGTGGTTTGGTCATTTAGAGAGAATGGATCAAAGTAGAATGACTTGGAGAGCGTATAAATCTGTAGGGGGAGGAAGGCGGGGTAGGGGTCGTCCTAGAAAAGGTCGGAGGGAGGGGGTAAAGGAGGTTTTGTTGGCGACGGGCTTGGACTTCCAGCAAGCATGTGTGAGCGTGTTAGATAGGAGTGAATGGAGACGAATGGTTTTTGGGACATGACGATCTGTTGGAGTGTGAGCAGGGTAACATTTTGTGAAGGGATTCAGGGAAACCAGTTAAGTGATTTAGTTGGACTTGAGTCCTGGAAATGGGAAGTACAATGCCTGCACTTTAACCCTTTCGGGGGTGCCGTACTAGTACGTTTTACGAGCAGGGGTTGGTGCCATACTAGTACGCGTAAATTCTAGCGGCTTCAAATTAAGCAGGAAACTGCTGGTAGACCTACATATGAAAGAATGGGTCTATGTGGTCAGTGTGCGCAGTATAAAAAAAAATCCTGTACCACACACTTCATAATGAGAAAAAAAAAACTCTGACTTTTTTTTTTAAAACAGCGACTTTGCAGTCTATTTTCTTATGGTATTTATTGATGTATTCTCGTTTTCTTGGTCTCATGTGATAGAATGGAAGATATATTACAGAAATAGAGATGATTTTGATTGGTTTGACAATGACAAGTACCTTGAAATTGAGCTCAAAGTAGCGAAAATGTTAGATTTTCACCGATGTTCAAGAGTAAATAAACCACACCATGCGTCCAATACACATCAACTGGCGAGTCTAATATTCTTGCACAAGTGCGCTGATATTATTTATACCATTTTTACAGTGATGCAGTTGTATACATAACAGTAAATCTTCTATTTTTTGTGAGAATAAAAATTCAAAATGGAAAGCAAAAGTAATGTAAGAGGGGCCTGGAGACGTGACTAATGAACAGAGAAGATGTTATTTTAGTGCCAGGAATGTCTGCCTTGTTTATTCTTGACCCTATTTTGAAATTGGCATTGTTTGAAATTTGTGTGAAATTGGCCAAATTGTCATTTTCTGACCACTTTTTGGGTAGTTGAAATTGGTAAATAGGCAGTTTCTTGTACTCAATCGATAGAAGAAATGAAGTTCTAGCGAAATAGCTATGATTTTAGTGGACTGGAACATTGGAATTGGCCAAAAATAGGGCTCAAAGTGGGTGAAATCGCCGATGCCTAAACATCTTTGAGACCGATAACTTCACGAGAGCATAATTCCGTAAGTTTTCATTCAAATTTCAAACTTTTGGTGTCGTTATGATCGGAAAAAGATTCTCTATCATTTCATGAGAAAAAATTATTATTTTTTCCAAAAATTTTCGACCCTGAGAACGTGTTTCCGAGAAGGCCTGTCGACCCCCAAAGGGTTAAAGGAGGGGTCTGGGATAGTGACAGCTGGGAGGGAATATTCTCAGCTGTCGTATCTGTGCACCTCTGCAAAGACAGTGATTATGTATGAGTGTGGTGAAAGTGTTGAATGATGATGAAAGTATTTTCTTTTTGGGGATTTTTTCTTTTTGGGTCACCCTGCCTCGGTGGGAGACGGTCGACTTGTTGAAAAAAAAAAATATATATATATATATAAACTGTACTCTTCTAGGTAGTAGGTTGGTAGACAGCAACCGCCCAGGGAGGTACTACCGTCCTGCCAAGTGAGTGTAAAACGAAAGCCTGTATTTGTTTTACATGATGGTAGGATTGCTGGTGTCTTTTTTCTGTCTCATAAACATGCAAGATTTCAGGTATGTCTTGTTACTTCTACTTGCACTTAGGTCACACTACACATTCATGTAGAAGCATATGTATATACACACACCCCTCTGGGTTTTCTTCTATTTTCTTACTAGTTCTTGTTCTTATTTCCTCTTATCTCCATGGGGAAGTGGAACAGAATTCTTCCTCCGTAAGCCATGCGTGTCGTAAGAGGCGACTAAAATGCCGGGTGCAAGGGGCTAGTAACCCCTTCTCCTGTATATATTACTAAATGTAAAAGGAGAAACTTTCGTTTTTTCTTTTGGGCCACCCTGCTTCGGTGGGAAACGGCCGGCGTGTTGAAAGAAAGAATAATAATAATAATAATAATAATAATAATAATAATTCTGATGTTTATAGGAGATTCAGAAGCTGGAGGTAGCTCATAATCCAACAAGCATGGAGCTGAGTGCTGATGGCAAAACATTGACAGTGGCATATGGCTCTAAAGTTGCATTCCTCAACCCAGAAACGTATGTTATTTACGTACTTTTCTCATGTTAATTACTTTTGTTATGATTAAATATGCTGTAAACTCTGTAATTTAGCAGAGTAGAGATGGAATCTTGCCAAGTTCTGAGTAAAATATCTTTAAAATGCATATAAACAGGAAACAAATAATATTTACTCATGAAAGGATATCATCCATAGAAAGATTACAAGAATTTGCAGCGGTTTGAGAATATTAAACTGCAGTAATTTCCTTAACACTGCAACATATGTCTATATTGTACTGCATTTATTTATGAGACCAATATACAGTTCTTAAAAAATTTTGTATCTAAAGGTAACTGAAGTATGGAAAATGTAAATGGTGCACATGTTCCTCTATATCTTAATTCCCCCTTTTTTTTTACAATGCTAATGATATTTGCTATAAATTTAAGTTATATACATAATTTTAGACTGATGTACCTAATTTGGCTATTTATTCACTAGAAATGACAAGCAGATAGAGATTGTGACACTAATTGAATAATCTGCAATCACTGACTTAAATACAGGCACTCGTCACTTAACAACCGAGTTCCGTTCCTGTGACTAGGTCATTAAGCGAATTGGTCGATAAGTGAGGAGCATACTGTACTGGTAGTGGGTTTGTGTCATCTATCTTTAGATATTTTTTAATGTCACCTTTGCACCATTTATAACATTTTTAACATGTTTATACTACAGTAATGTAGGAAATCAGCTCTACATGTAATATACATTAGTACGTACTTAGGTTTGCATACTGATCGGAGAGCTGGTTGTAAGTCAGAGCGGTCGTTAAACAGGTAGGTCGTTAAAGTGAGGAGTGCGTGTATGTATGTGTGTATGGAGAGTTTTAATTTAATCAGTCTTTCCTCTGCTGGGGTTAAGCTCCTCTGACTTGAGCTTAATGATTTGAAAGATACAGTATTTAAGTTATAGTACTTATAACAATTTAATTTTCTCAGTACAGTGGACCCCCGAGTTTCGTAAAAACTTCACTCCTGAAGTCTGCTCAAGTGCCATTACCGAACGAATTTACTCCCTTAAGGAAAAATGTCACGTAGGTTTGTCTATTTCAGACCCCCAAAAATACTTTTCCACAAGCACTTACAATATTATACTTACATAAATGTACGATTTCCGGGGTTTACGAAACTCGGGGGTCCACTGTACATGTATTTAAAATGGACAGTTCTGGAAAACATATTCAGTGGTGAATGTATACTGTTGTGTTTGGACTTGTTAATGTACAGTGGACCCCCGAGTTTCGTAAACCCCGGAAATCGTACAATTATGTAAGTATAATATTGTAAGTGCTTGTGGAAGTGTATTTTTGGGGGTCTGAAATAGACTAACCTACGTGACATTTTTCCTTGAGTAAATTCGTTCGGTAATGGCGCTTGAGCAGACTTCAGGAGGGAAGTTTTTACGAAACTCGGGGGTCCACTGTAATTGGTGTGTCCATTATTAAAGAGAGCAAAAGCATGTGTATTGTTACATAATAGTATTTGATATTTTTTCATTGATGTGTTTCAGGCTAGAACTTCATCGTGAAGTGACCGTCCCAACAGCTGTGTACTCTGCTTCTCTCCATCCAGATCGCTCTGTTTTTATCTGTGGTGGAGAAGACTTTAAGATGTACAAATTTGACTACAACACTAATGTGGAGATAGAATCTTTTAAAGGCCATTTTGGTCCAGTCCATTGTGTTAGATTTAGTCCTGATGGTGAGCTTTATGCCTCTGGAAGTGAAGATGGCACATTACGACTTTGGCAGACAACTGTAGGCAAGACATATGGGCTCTGGAAGTGTGTAGATGCTCCAAATGAAAATAATATTCCCATTAAACCAGAGGCTACTGCTTAATTCTTTGAAGCCGAAGCTTTTGATCATTGCATAATGACACGTTAATTTAAATTTATATGTATATTAATTTAATTTTAAATGTGCTTTGAATATGTAATACAGCATATTGTATTTATATTTTTAATGAATGCTCATTTTTTCATTAATCAGCTTAGAGTCATGTTAACTTTCAATTTGAATACAGTATTGGGATGATAAATTTTATAACTTTAAGAGAGTATTATTTTTCTATTGTATAATATAAATACAAAAGGTAAACAGCAGATGCTAACAGTAATGTGATCATCTTTGTGGGATTTTGTTTAGCTGTAATCCTCTTGATAAAGCAGTTGTTGCCTGACATACTTATGTATAGAATCCATCAAGGGGTCCAGCTCAGGTTGACTCATAACTGAACTCCCAACTTCTTGAATGGCAAATTGTGTATTGTTTTATACTGTTTATCATTAAGTTAATTTACTTTTATGTACAGTACAGTGGACCCCGGTTTACGTTATTAATTCGTTCCAGAATGCTGTTCAAGTACCGTTACCAAGCGAATTTGTTCCCATAAGGAATAATGTAAATTAGATTAGTCCTTTTAGACCCCCAAAAATACACTTACAAAAGCACTTAGAAAAATACACTTACTTAATTGTTCGAGTTTGGAACCTAATGTAAACCGGGGGTCCACTGTATTTCTAAACATATACTGTACAGGTATAACTGTATTCTTGGTGCCTTAGGAAAATATGAATGAATAACAGCTAAGTTAAACAATTAAAATATTAGGGAGGGTTTCTTGCCTTTTTATTAAGAATATAACCCCTGTGGTTTAGCGCTTCTATTTGATTATAATAATAATATTAAGAATATGTACTACCATAATTTAAAATGTTTTCTGATAAGAGGTGCAAGTGAATGACCCTACACATTGTGTAATGTTTTCAGGAACCCTCAGTACCTCAGGTGTTTGGTAAACGCTTTCATATTACGTATTTATGTTGTTGGGACCTCCTGGTAGATAACTTGGACCCTTAGCTTAGTAGAATATTAAGGATCTAAAATATTTTTTATTTTTCTCACTTGTTTCCCCTTTCCCCAGCTAGTAAGGGACTTGATCTAAGGTATTGCACCTATCCTCCCTTTCCTTGGACTGAAACCCCTGTGGTTTAGCACTTCTATTTGATTAAAATAAAAATAATAATCCTTGGATTGAACCTGATTACCTCCCATTCCACCAGGTGCTGCTTGAGCCCCATGGGTTTAACACTCTTCCCCCCTACCCCTTTCCCTTCCATGAATGTAATAATACTTATGTCCCTTCCCTTGCATTGCTGATATCAGCCTGCTAGTCAAATGGTTGTAGTTTGAAATACATATTTACAAAATAAAATTAAAGAAAACATAAATTTCCTTATTATAAACTTGAGTGCAGTATTTGAAAGTAGAACAAGACAGTGTGTGTAATCAGTTTTGCCATGCTTACTTCATAAGTGATGGGGTGGGGGTTGCCTCTCCATTCAAAAGTAATGGGGAGGGGAGTAGAGTTTTTCTGAGATTTTTCATTACACTCCGGATTGTTTTTGTGACCGATTTGCAGATATGCTTTATGCACTGTAACTAATGGATTTTGAATGGTCTTGATTGCCTTGTGAAGATGATTTCTCCAGTATGACAAGTTAAT
This sequence comes from Cherax destructor, assembly GCA_009830355.1. Classification (NCBI taxonomy): domain Eukaryota; kingdom Metazoa; phylum Arthropoda; class Malacostraca; order Decapoda; family Parastacidae; genus Cherax; species Cherax destructor. The sequence goes on along the minus strand of WNWK01029346.1, from coordinate 14,304 downwards.
CCTGATAGTAGCAAGTTGGTAATGATAGTAACAAATTATTAACCCTTTCACTGTCCAGATTCCCAAAATTAAAAGTGCTCACAGAGTATACATTAAAAATCTGAAATGGTAGAGAATTTTTTTTCTGAATGTAATGACACCCAAAATACAAAATTCGATGGAAAGCTTATGGAATTACACAGGCACAAAGTTGGCAGCGGTCTGTGTAATTTACACATTGGTAATTTTGCCAATACAGTCCTATTTTACGCCGATTCCATTGCTCAACTCTTCCAAATTCTTAAGCTATTTTGCTAGTACAGTGGACCCTCAGTTTTCGTTGAAAATTCTTTCCAGAATGCTGTTCAAGTGCCGTTACCGAACGAATTTGTTCCCATAGGTACAAATGTAAGTTAGATTAGTCGTTTCAGACCCCCAAAAATACACTTACAAAAGCTCTTACAAAAATACACTTACATACAGTGGTACCTCGAGTTACGATGGTCCCGAAAATCGCCCTTTTATGTAAGTTTATTTTTTTAAATGCTTTTGTAAGTATATTTTTGGGGGTGTAAAAGGACTAGTCTATTTTACATTATTCCTTATGGGGATAAATTCGTTTGGTAATGGCATTTGAACAGCATTCTCGAACGAAAAAATATCGTAACTCAAGGTACCACTGTAATTGTTTGAGTTTGGAGGTGAACGAAAACCGAGGGTCCACTGTATATCTTCCATTCTAATAAATGAGCACAAGAAGCTGCCGCCCATTCAACTATTAAAACTGCCCTATAAAGTGCACGGAAGTCAGTAATTTGACCAATTTTACAGAAAATTAAAATATCAATTTAAAAACTGTCCAAAATAAACACTATACATTCAAGGCACCAAAACAACATTTCCTCTTTGCATTAGTCATATCCCCTGACCTCTCCTATACTATTACACTTATCTTACATTTTGAATTCATCACAAAAAAACAAAGATTTACCCTATATTTCAGATAATAAAAATATAACCAGGAATGATTGGTCATGGTTAACAGCATTCCAGTAATTGAATCAGACCTAGTAAAAACACAAAACAGACTAGGGATGTAGGGAAAGCCTTAACCATTCTCAGGCAAATAGGCAAAAAATAAAATATTTTTGCTATTTTGAGGCTGATGTCAAGCTACTTCAGGTCCTGAAACCAACTAAAATCATCTCTATTTTAGTAGTATGTCTTCCATTGTATCAAATGATACCAAGAAATAGCCAATAGCCATAAAAACTCCTATAAAATGCCTCAAATTCACTATTTTCAACTAAACACAAGGTCAGAATTTTGGTTTTCCTATTATGCACCGTATGAGGCAAGATTTTTTTTTATACTGTGCACACTCGCTACACATACATTTTCTCATATCTAAGCCAAAATTTAACGCTCGTAATTTATCTGAATGAGCCGAGCTTATGATATAGATCCACGCGATGGACCCTAGCATCAGTAACATAGATCTACGTGATGGACATTGAAAGGGTTAAAGATAAAATGGTGGTAATAATAATATATAATATGGATATCAGCAAGTGTTTTATGTTTAAAATGTTAATGTTCATTGTTTTCTAGTGTTTTAAATACGTAATACAGATTAAAGTTGCTACATTCTGAGATGTGCTCCATCCTGTTTTCTCATTCATCCCACCACACCATTTTAAACAGAGATCATATGTTAATGCCCTATCTGCTCCCTAATAATGATTTGTCATTACCTCATGATGTAATATGCATGCCCCATTACAATTCTGTCCCTGCAATTGTGGGCTGTTGCCCAGATGTACTACACAGGCCCTCTTCAGCTGAGTCCATGGGCCCTCAGCATGGAAAGTGCCCACTATTCATTCAGAATCCAGATCTTGATTCCCTTTGTCCATTTCCACCTTCAAGAAGTTTGCAAATAAATATTTTTTCATAGAATGCAAAACAGAACTTGTTGAATACTAGCCTGGGACTTGCAGGTGGCTTCTCAAAGTGAGTGATTCCGTTAAAAAATAGGTATCACTATCATTTCAGTTTGAGAAGTTGGAACATTATAGAAAAATGAGAAAATACAGTGGTACCTCGACATATGAGCAGCTCCCAACTCGAACAATTATGTAAGTGTATTTCTATGAGTGCTTTTGTTAGTGTATTTTTGGGGGTCTGAAACGGATTAATCTAATTCACATTATTCCTTATGGGAACAAATTCGTTCGGTATCAGCACTCAAACAGCATTCTGAAAAGAATTAAACTCTTAACTCGAGGTACCACTGTACAGTGGACCCCCGAGTTTCGTAAAAACTTCACTCCTGAAGTCTGCTCAAGTGCCATTACCGAACGAATTTACTCCCTTAAGGAAAAATTTCACGTAGGTTAGTCTATTTCAGACCCCCAAAAATACACTTCCACAAGAACTTACAAAATTATACTTACATAATTGCACGATTTCCGGGGTATTCGTTAACCGAGGGTCCACTGTACTGAGTTTTTTGGTAACAATGATGTAAATGCTAATTATTCCTCATTATCCCAGCAGTCTATGTATTTAATATAAGTGTAAATATACACACACACCACTTTGAGTGCGGTCACATGCAGTTAATAAAAAAAAAAAAATTATTTTGCTTATACAGCCACTAGGGGAGAGAAGAGGAGTAAGCACCACACACAAGGGGTACAACTGAAAGTTAAAGATTCAAATAAGTCAAGAGCTATTAGGAAGTATTGCTTCAGCCTCAGGATGGTTAAGAAGTGGAATAGTTTAGGCAAGGACATGGTGGAAACAAACATCATACATAGTTTTCTGGTTAGATAGGACTGAGACCCAAGAGACAGAAACTTGTGAAACTAGTTGTATGACATTAATAGGGGGAATTAGGAGCCAAAACTCACTTAATATTCCACACCACAAGGCAGCCATGTATTTAAGATGATCTCTAATTACTCCTTGTTGTGATGTACTGTATAATTAGTATTCTTGCATAAGGTTATTACAAACACACAAAACTAGGTAGAGCTGTAAAGTATAAAATCGATATTTTGATAAGTGGAAAAGTTTGGTGTAGTGTGCAAGGATTTAATAACTGGATAGATATTGAACACCCACCTTATGGTTTTTATATGCTTGAGAGCTCATGGGCCATACTGGCCATGGTTTTCCATATCATGGGCAAAGGGAAAGAGTGCGAGGGCTGAGAAATAACTAGGTACAGTAGACCGTAATTTAGCACGAGATTATGTTACACGTTACGGGTATTGCACGATTGAAGAATTGCGGCACCTTATTATCTAACACGACGTAAAATTGATATTACATGGTTCACGGGAGTGGAAAATTTTTTGAAAGCACGGTAGCCCGCGGTGGGTTAAACCATTGAGTCAGTGGGGGTCCTACTGACGGTGGCTATGAGCCACATCAAGTGCTTAATGCTGACGAGAGAAGTGTTTTCTGGAAGAAAATGCCAACACGAACTTAAATCAGTCAGCAAGAGAAAAGTGCACCAGGCTTCAAGACAGCAAAGGATCGCTTCACCTTGCTCCTTTTCGGTAATGCATCAGGTGATTTCAAGTGTAAGCCCAATCCTCATGCTTAGAGGAAAAGGGAATTTGTTTTTCCTTCCTGCAAACTGTAAGTTTATTCAGATACACGGGGCCAGGAGCTGAGTCTCGACCCCTGCAGCTGTATAACCCGTGGTTTAGCGCTTCTATTTGATTATAATAATAATAATCGACCCCTGCAACCACAATTAGGTAAGTACAGTTACATTGATTATCATACATAGCAGACAATGGAAATAAGTCACTGACTTTTTTGGGTTATCCTAGGTTCTCTACACACATGCTGCTATGTATGATAATCTTCGTAACTGTATCTGTGTATATACCTGAATAAACTTACTTACAGTTTGCGGGAAGGAAAAACAAATAACCATTCCCACAAGCAGCCTTGTTGTTGTTGTTCAGCGGACACCACCCGCCTTCCCCAGCCACCCTGGACCCCACCATCCCAGCATTCATACGTATTTCATACGCGTCAAAAAAAAGTCCTCGGCTACAAGCCAGCTGTGTTTGTGAAGAATATTAGACAAGACACAACCCATGGCTGTAATGAAGTGTTACTTTGTACACATAAAAAGAGGTAAACATAAGTTTGTGTGACTGACTGACTGACTTACTTGACTGACTTACTGACTTGACTGACTTACTGAATGACTTGACTGACTTACTGACTGACTGAATGACTTGACTGACTTACTGACTGAATGACTTGACTGACTTACTGACTGAATGACTTGACTGACTTACTGACTGAATGACTTGACTGACTGAATGACTTGACTGACTTACTGACTGAATGACTTGACTGACTGACTGAATGACTTGACTGACTTACTTGACTGACTGACTGACTTACTTGACTGACTTACTGACTGATTGACTTACTGACTGAATGACTTGACTGACTGAATGACTGAATGACTTGCTGACTGAATGACTTGACTGACTTACTGACTGAATGACTTACTGACTGAATGATGACTGACTTACTGACTGAATGACTTGACTGACTTACTGACTGAATGACTTGACTGACTGAATGACTGACTGAATGACTTGACTGACTTACTGACTGACTGAATAACTTGACTGACTTACTGACTGACTGAATGACTTGACTGACTTACTGACTGACTGAATAACTTGACTGACTTACTGACTGACTGAATGACTTGACTTACTGATTGAATGACTTTACTGACTGAATGACTTGACTGACTTACTGAATGACTTAAAGTTAGACACTCAGTACAACCATCGACTTCAGTTCCATAACCTCTACCATCCACCTCAGCCCAGTAGGGCCACAGCATAACTCTCCACTCTCTCCACAATCATCCACAAACACCAGCACCCACAATTTAAGGTAAATACTATTATTTCTGTTACATTTGTAGTCTTAAGTGGTAAAAACGACATAATACATCACGATAATGAACTACAATTACATATTCACTTTTATTTTTGTAAGATCTGTTGGTCTAAAAAAAACTTGTTTGGCTTTTTGGGGACTCCCAGGAACGTAACCCTATTTTTCCCATAAGTTCTTTTAATTATTTAACACGAAATTATCTAACACGACTTTTTCGGGAACGTAACTATCGTGCTAAATAACGGTCTACTGTATTAGCTGCTTTTTATCCGCCCTCATGTTTACAGTGTATGAAAACTAATACCTGGTATGTAACTCCATATTTCCCCTCCTTTGTAAGTTGACCCTACCCTTATTGGTGGGCCAAAGAAGGAAGAGAGATATAATGGGAGGTTAAGTATTGACCTCAATTATTTAGCTTTTCTTTATTGATTTATTGGGTATGCATTCTCAACTCTAAGTAGAGAAGATCAATTTTTGTCTTACTATGTTCTTTTAGGGACAGTCCCCCCTTTTCATAAGGAATCAGCATGATTCAAACTGCCACCAATGATAAAAGTGACCATCAAATCCAAGGTCTTTCTTACTTAACCTATGTTGCTCTTGCTACACATAGTAACTTTGTACATGACCATGTCTTAATCTTGTTTGGTTTCTTGAGCCGTACATCTCAGGTTGTAAGTAAAACTTTGAAAAATAATTAATATTGGTATCCATTCTTATTAACTCAACTATCATGAGTTTATTAATTCTTGACATTTTGTAAGTAAATCTGAACTAAGTAACTCAAAAATATAGGTTAGTTTAGATGAAATCTGATGTACTGTATACAATGGACACCTGGTTATCGGCCGTCCCAGCTATCGGCCAACTTGGTTATCGCCCGTTTTTTTTTTTTTTTTTTTTTTGCCTAAATTTTATTCCGGTTATCAGCCGTTATCAACTGCACGAGTGTCCAGCTGCTCGTGCATTCGTGAGTCAGTCTGGCTATGTCTGGGTGAGTGAGGAAACTGCTCATTCATCCAAACATTTTGCTATAGTAATCCATTGTTTTTATTATTGATTGAGTGCAACTGCGAAATAAGCAACCATGGGCCGAAAGAAAGTTCCTAGTAAAGTTCCTTTGGTGAAGAAAGTGAGAAACAAGATGGAATTTAAGAAAGAAGTTGTTGGAAAATACGAGAGTGGTGTGCGGGTGCTGGAACTTTTCAGGATGTATGGGAAATCCAAATCAACAATCACTTCCAGCCTGGAAAAGAAAGTAAAAATCAAGGAAGCTAAGGTTGCGAAAGGAGTAAATGTGCTAACGAAACAAAGGTCACCAATAATGGAAGATATGGAGAAGTTATTGTTCTTGTGGATCACCGAAAAACAATTAGCGGGAGATAGTGTTGTGGAGTTGATCATTTGTGAAAAGGCAAGGCAGTTGCTTGCAGATCTCGTAAAGAAAATGCCTGGAACGAGTGCTGGTGTTAGTGGATTTAGGGCCAGCAAAGGCTGGTTTGAGAGATTTAAGAAGTTCTGAGAGATTTAAGAAGTTTGAGAGATTTAACACTTAAACGGTCCAAACGTATATATACATTAGTACTGCTACTGCCCCAAACGTATTTTTACGTTTTATTTTTCCTGCCTCCAAATTTGGCACGATTGGCCTGAGATGCCTGGTGAGCATAGAATGGGTCTTAACACTCGGTGTGTGCATTATTAAAAAAATCTGGGACCATTTGGTACCTTGTGGGAGCACCAGGTAAATTGAGTGCCAGCTAGAGCAAACACCAAGGATTCACTGATGTCATGTCATATTAACACTCCCCTTTGAAGTGGAAAGTGATGTCGGCAGGCCAGCTGGCTGCCTGCCTGCCTGGCCACCTGGCTGGCAAGCAGCTGGTTGGCCACCTGGCTGGCCAAGCTGGCTGGTCAGCTGGGTACCTGATTGGCTGTCTATATCTGTCTGTCTGTCTGTATCTATCTGTCTTTGTCTCTATCTCACAGGAACACATACGTAAATACAATTATACATAGTGTAAATTACCTAGGATAACTAAAAAAAATCAAGACAAAGTGATATAATGCACTTGTGATCTGCGTAATACCAGTTGGTTTATGAGCTACTCTGAGACAAGCAGACAGAAAGACAGACAGACAGAAAAACAGACAGACACAGGCTGGCAGGCCAACTGGCTGCCTGCCTGCCTGGCCACCTGGCTGATCAGCTGGGTACCTGATTGGCTGTCTATCTCTGTCTGTCTGTCTGTCTGTATCTATCTGTCTGTCTGTATCTATCTGTCTGTCTGTATCTATCTGTCTGTCTGTATCTATCTGTCTGTCTGTATCTATCTGTCTGTCTGTATCTATCTGTCTGTCTGTATCTATCTGTCTGTCTGTATCTATCTGTCTGTCTGTATCTATCTGTCTGTCTGTATCTATCTGTCTGTCTGTATCTAGTCTGTCTGTATTTTTTTCTGTATCTATCTGTCTGTCTGTATCTATCTGTCTGTCTGTATCTATCTGTCTGTCTGTATCTATCTGTCTGTCTGTATCTATCTGTCTGTCTGTATCTATCTGTCTGTCTGTATCTATCTGTCTGTCTGTATCTATCTGTCTGTCTGTATCTATCTGTCTCTGTATCTATCTGTCTCTGTATCTATCTGTCTCTGTATCTATCTGCCTCTGTATCTATCTGCCTCTGTATCTATCTGCCTCTGTATCTATCTGCCTCTGTATCTATCTGTCTCTGTATCTATCTGTCTCTGTATCTATCAGTCTGTCTCTATCTCACAGGAACACATACATAAATACAATTATACATAGTGTAAATAAGCAATACAATAATACAACAGACAACACAAGAGCAAAACAGGCAACACAATAACACAACAGATAGGACAAAAACGATAGTAAACTATGCACGATTAGGGTCACAAGTGACATGGTCCTTAGACAAATAGATAAATTAAAACCTAACAAATCCCCAGGCCCTGATGAACTGTATGCAAGGGTTCTAAAGGAATGTAAAGAGGAGCTTAGCAAACCTATGGCTAATCTTTTCAACATATCACTGCAAACTGGCATGGTGCCAGATAAGTGGAAAATGGCAAATGTAATACCTATTTTCAAAGCAGGTGACAGGTCCTTAGCTTCGAACTATAGACCAATAAGCCTAACCTCCATAGTGGGAAAATTTATGGAATCAATAATTGCCGAGGCAATCCGCAGCCATCTTGAAAAGCATAAATTAATCAACGAATCTCAGCACGGTTTTACAAAGGGCGTTCCTGCCTTACAAATTTAATAACTTTTTCACTAAGGTATTTGAGGAGGTAGATCATGGTAATGAATATGTTATTGTGTATATGGACTTCAGTAAGGCTTTTGATAGAGTCCCACATCAGAGACTATTGAGGAAAATTAAGGCACACGGAATAGGAGAAATTTTTTCCTGGATAGAGGCATGGTTGACAAATAGGCAGCAGAGAGTTTGCATAAATGGGGAGAAATCAGAGTGGGGAAGCGTCACAGCGGCGTTCCACAGGGGTCAGTATTGGGCCCCCTGTTGTTCACAATCTACATAAACGACATAGATGAGGGAATAAATAGCGACATAAGCAAGTTTGCCGATGACACCAAAATAGGCCGTCCAATTCATTCAAATGAGGACATTAGAGCACTCCAGGAAGATTTGAATAGACTGATGCAGTGGTCGGAGAAGTGGCAGATGCAGTTTAATATAGATAAATGCAAAGTTCTAAATATTGGACAGGACAATAACCATGCCACATATAAACTAAATAATGTAGATCTTAATACTACTGATTGCAAAAAGGATTTAGGAGTTCTGGTTAGCAGTAATCTAAAACCAAGACAGCAGTGCATAAGTGTTCGCAATAAAGCGAACAGAATCCTTGGCTTCATATCAAGAAGCATAAATAATAGGAGTCCTCAGGTTGTTCTTCACCTCTATATATCCTTGGTTAGGCCTTCTCTAGATTATGCTGCACAGTTTTGGTCACCGTATTACAGAATGGATATAAATGCTCTGGAAAACGTACAAAGGAGGATGACTAAGTTGATCCCATGTATCAGAAATCTTGCCTATGAGGATAGACTGAGGGCCCTGAATCTGCACTCTCTAGAAAGGCGTAGAATTAGGGGGGATATGATTGAGGTGTATAAATGGAAAACAGGAATAAATAAAGGGGATGTAAATAGCGTGCTAAAAATATCTAGTATTGACAGGACTCGCAGCAATGGCTTTAAGTTGGATAAATTCAGATTCAGGAAGGATATAGGAAAGCATTGGTTTGGTAATAGAGTTGTCGATGAGTGGAACAAACTCCCGAGTACAGTTATAGAGGCTAAAACGTTGTGTAGTTTTAAAAATAGGCTAGATAAATATATGAGTGGGTGCGGGTGGGTGTGAGTTGGTTCTGACTATCTTGTGCTACTAGGTCAGATGCCGTGCTCCTTCCTTAAGTGAATGTAACCTGACCTGGATGGGTCGGGGCATTGGCTTAAGCCGGTGGGAGACTTGGATCTGCCTCGCATGGGCCAGTAGGCCTGCTGCAGTGTTCCCTCTTTCTTATGTTATTATGTTCTTAAATTACCTAGGATAACTAAAAAAATCAAGACAAAGTGTTATACTGTGCTTGTGATCTGCGTAATACCAGTTGGTTCATGAGCTACTCTCTGAGACAAGCAGACAGAAAGGAGACGACACACAGGCAGACAGAAAGACAGACAGGTTTGTGTAACAAATAAAGGGAAGCAGTGTAAGCTCATCAAATGTCATCACTGTAATTACTGGACTGATAAGAAGAGATAAGACTACGGCTCACCCTTCGTGAAATGTCCCCAGTCATCATTAGTGGAGATCAGATGAGATAAGGCAGCGACACAAATCTTACAATGCTTCAAGGGAACTTTTATTATTATGATTATTATTATTATTATTCACTATTATTATTATCATCATCATTATTATTCACTATCATTATTATTATTATTATTATTTGTATGCACTATCATTATTATTATTATTATTTGAGTACAATTTCAGTACCTAGTATTAGTGTCAGAACACAGATTGGCTATGAAATCACAAGAACTACTATAAATTGTGATTATGAGAACATAAAAATTATATAAAATAATAAAAAAGTGAAAAAAAGGTATATCGGCAACGATTCTGCAAGCGGCAGGACTCCTGTTGCTGTCAGGTGAGCATCCAGTGCCAGCTTCTCCGCCTCATATCTCGGTAACTACTGACCCAAATTCTTTTTTTTTTATCCTATAACACTTAAAAAATGTGCTCTTTATTTCTATAATTTTTTTTTTTTTTTCAAAAAATTCGGGGCACTGGGCGAATTAATGTAAATATACGTGTGGACCGTTTAAGGGTTAAGAAGTTCTGACAAATGTGCGGCTGAAAAATTTGTGATTGAATTCAAGGGGTACATAGAGGCTAAAGGATTCCTCCCCCAACAAGTGCTAAATTGTGACGAAACAGGCCTCTTTTGGAAGAAAATGCCAAAGAGGACCTACATCATGCCAGGACACAAGCCTATGAAAGACAGGCTTACTCTTTTGTTCTTTGGTAATGCTAGTGGGGATTTCAAAGTGAAGCCTTTACTGGTATATCACACTGAAAATCCCAGAGTGTTCAAGAAAAACCATGTAGTCAAGAGTAAATTGTGTGTGATGTGGATAGCTAATAATAAGGCATGGGTCACGAGGCAAATTTTCAAAGAGTGGGTCCATGATGTGTTTGGACAGATATGTTGTGTGACAGGTGTGCAGTGACTCAAGCTGGTCCTTGTGACAGTAAAAGACAAAGAAGGGAAGTAACCCCAGAGAGGGCTTTGATACCTGAAGTCCTAGTTGTATTCACCATCTTGTGGTTGCAAGGGTCGAGTCACAGCTCCTGGCCCCGCGTCTTCACTGGCTGCTGCTATGTTACTTTTCCTGCTCCATGAGCTTTATTATACTTCTTCTTAAAGGAGGGGAATTCCCCTTCCAAAAAATAATCAGTCTTCCCTCTCTCCCCCCCCCCCCCATCTTCCATAAGCCAACAAGTCTTCAATAAAGGTATGTAATAGTGATTTAAATGTATGTTTATTTATTTTATTTAGTTCTCATTGTTTTGTGTATGTAAAACTATAATTAATCTTTAAAAAATGTATTTTTTTTTTTAATATTTTTGAGTAAAATGGATTAATTGTACTTACATTAATTCTTATGGGAAATATTATTTCGGCCTAAAACCGAAATGGTTTTTGGCCATTTTGGTTTTAGGCCGACCTTCTGGAACGGATTACTGCTAATAACCAGGGGTCCACTGTATTTGCTGTTAATTATTGATCCCAAACAATGTTTTTTAACCCTGTCACTGTCTGTCGTGTAGATATGCAACAATGTCGCTCAAGTAGAAATAGTCTCTCCTCACTTAGCGACATACTCGTTTACTGATGCCTCAGACTTACAACGGGCTCTCTGACCAGTATTCATACCTAAATAATGTATGTATATTAGACCTGATTTCCTCTATTCTGTTTATTGCAATATACAGTACACTACTGTATCAACATTTTAAAATATACCAGAAATGTTATAAATGGTGCAAATGTGACAATAAAACAATATCAAAGATGGTTGATACAAACTCACTACCATTATAGTATGCTCCTCACTTAGCGACGAATTCGTTTAAAGATGTGATCTTAGGACTGGAACTTCATCGTTAAGTGAGGAGAGGCTGTACGCACAATTCATAACGCCCTCAAATTTGTTGTGAATGAATAGTAAACATTGACCTAGACATAGATATGAGAGAATAGGTCTGTGCATAGTATAAAAATACTAATACTGCCCCCAAGCAGTGCATGATCGGAACAGCTAACTTCTGACTCTGTTTGAGTTATTGACTGCTTTTTGGTGTCAATAGACTGGATATGGTCGATTTTTGGGGATACTACTAGTGAAGGGTTTTTGGCCCCCTACCCCCCAGACTGTTTTATGGGTTGACCATCAGTAATCCGGCAAAATCACTAATCCGGCGTCCTACATGTCCCGATGATGCCAGATTACTGATGGTCAACCTGTACTTATAGGCTGCAGTTTATATACCATGTACTAAGAAACTTAGTGATTGGTTATAGCATAAATGAAAAATTCACTTTAATTATCAGGATGGCCTAAACCATAGACAAGCTTATTACCTGGGAAATAGGAAAAAAATAGAATGCGTGTTGTAATGCATTGTATGATTGAATGAGCAGTTTCTTGGAATCAGTGGATATTATGGAAGGAACACTAGCAAAACAGCCAGTAACTGGGTCAGTTTGGGCACTGGAAGTGACCTAAAAATAGGCCTCAAAGTGGGCAAAATCATTTGCATAAATTGCTCCCTGTCCCCAATGTTGCTCCTGCTTAATTCCATAAGCATTACATCAAATTTTGTATTTTTGGAGTCAATACCTTAAGAAAAAAATTCTCTAACTTTTTTGAAAATAAAATGTTGACAGAAAGGGGTTTCAATAAGGGGTGTTGACGGTGAAAGTGGTTTCAATAAGGGGTGTTGACGGTGAAAGTGGTTTCAATAAGGGGTGTTGATGGTGAAAGTGGTTTCAAAAAGGGGTGTTGACGGTGAAAGTGGTTTCAATAAGGGGTATTGACGGTGAAAGTGGTTTCAATAAGGGGTGTTGACGGTGAAAGTGGTTTCAATAAGGGGTGTTGACGGTGAAAGGGTTAACCCTTTACCGGGCAGGACCGTGTACAGACGGTCCTAAACACGTGTTTTTGCGCGTGTCATCCTACTCCCCCAGCGCATCTAGGTTCCCATTCTCTATATCTGACCAATCACAAGCCTTCTGTGAGTCGCTCCAGCTAAGTGAGACCGGCATCTGCTCGCTTCCCATTGGTTGAGAGACCAAAATGTAAACACTTCTCGCTTGGCGTCACCCAGAGCCGAATTTTTGCTCTTGTTCCACTCATATACACTGTGATTATACTCTCTACAATGTCGGTAAGTACTAATTGTTGTGTCCAGTGTGTAAATGAATAGTTTAGGCATATTTTGAGATATATATCAGGAGTTAGATATGCATAATATGAGTGTACCATGCAATTGAAAAAAGTGCAACAAAAGAGGACCGTGTACAGACGGTCCCGCCCGTCAGGGCCACATTTTAAATTTCAGTAAATAAATATTTATATAAAAATTTCTAGTGCATATATGAATTCTGTAGTGGTCTGGGTGTGTACAGAACATTCTTATTGTCATTCCAGATCAATGAGAAATTGTTCTATTGTGAACCCTTCCAACAGAAGTTCAAATATCTCTGCATTTTGGTGGAAAGTGACTCAGATCCAGAACCAGATGACCTGTTGCCATCTCCAGTGCAGTACCAACGTGCAGAAAGGCCTGATGACAGTGTGAGGTTTGACCAAAATGATAGGTTTGATAAAATGCTAGGTCACTGGCCAGTTCAAGGCAGAATATTTTTTATTTTTTTTATTAACACATCGGCCGATTCCACCAAGGCAGGGTGGCCCAAAAGAAAAACTTTCATCATCATTCACTCCATCACTGTCTTGCCAGAAGGGTGCTTTACACTACAGTTATAAAACTGCAACATTAACACCCCTCCTTCAGAGTGCCGGCACTGTACTTCCATCTCCAGAACTCAAGTCCGGCCTGCCGGTTTCCCTGAATCCTTCATAAATGTTACTTTGCTCACACCCAACAGCCGTCAAGTATTAAAAAACCCTATGCCCCCATTCCTCCTATCAAATACGCTCACACATGCTTGCTGGAGTCCAAGCCCTCGCACAAAAACTTCCTTTACCCCCCCCTCCAACCTTTCCTAGGCCGACCCCTACCCCGCCTTCCCTCCACTACAGATTTTACACTCTCGAAGTCACTCTGTCTCGTTCCATTCTCTCTACATGTCCAAACCACCTCAACAACCCTCCTCAGCTCTCTGAACAATCGTTTTGGTAATCCCCCACCTCCTCCTAATTTCCAAACTCCGAATTCTCTGCATTATATTCACACCACACATTGACCTCAGACATGACATCTCCACTGCCTCCAGCCTTTCCTCGTTGCAACATTCATCACCCATGTTCACACCCATATAAGAGCGTTGGTATAACTATACTCTCATACATTCCCCCTTTACTTCCATGGACAAGGTTCTTTGTCTCCACAGACTCCAAGTGCTCCTCACCCTTTTCCCTCATCAATTCTATGATTCACCTCATCCTTCATAGACCCATCCCCGACATATCCACTCCCAAATATCTGAATACATTCACCTCCTCCATACTCTCCCCTCCAATCTGATATCCAATCTTTCGTCACCTATTCTTTTT
>WNWK01029345.1:0-24503 GCA_009830355.1 Cherax destructor | reverse complement strand
TTTAAGGCTCCCAATTTTTTTTCCAAACTTTGGGTTTTTGAACGGATTAATTGAATTTCCATTATTTCTTATGGGGAAAATATTTTGGTTTTCACCGATTTTGGTTTTAGCTGATCCATCTGGAACGGATTAAAATTGAAAACCAAGGGATGACTGATATTGTCATTATTCCACTGTTTTTAGGGGCTTAAACTGCTAAATAAGCCACCTTTGGGCCCCAAAAAAACTCCTAGTGCCAAGCCTGTGGTAAAGAATGTGAGGGAGTGAAAGCATTCATGCAGGGAGTGTAGCATTTATGCGGGGGAGTGTAGAGGGCATGGGGGAGTGTAGCAGGCATGCGGGGAGGTAGCAAAGATGCGGGAGTGTAGCGGGGATGCGGGGAGTGTAGCAGGGATGCAGGGAGTGTAGCAGGGAGCGGGGAGTGTAGCGGGGGCAGGAGTGTAGCAGGAGGGAGGAGTGGCAAGGATGGGAGTGTAGCAAGGTTTGGGAGGTAGTGGGGTTGGGGGAGTGTAGCTTTCCATGGGGGAGGTAGCATTCATGCGGGGGGAGTGTAGCATTCATGCAGGAGTGAAATTCATGCGGGGAGTGTGGCGGGGATGCGGGGAGTGTAAGGATGCAGGGGGGTGTAGCAGAGATGCGGGGAGTGTAGCAAGGATGCGGGGAGTGTAGAAAGGGGATGCAGGGAGTTTTAAAGGATGCGGGGGAGGTAGAAAGGGGATGCAGGAGTGTAGCAAGGATGCAGGGAGGTAGCAAGGAAGGGGAGTGTAGAAAGGGACAGGGAGTGTAGAAAGGATGCGGGGATTTAAGGATGCGGGGAGTGTAGCAAGGATGCAGGGAGTGTAGAAAGGGACAGGGAGAGCAAGGATGCGGGGAGGGGGAAAGGATGCGGGGAGTGTAGTAGGCATGCAGGGAGTGTAGCATCTATGCGGGGAGTGTAGCACCAAAAAAAAAGGCCCATTAAACCCCAGAAAAGAACCTTTACCTGCAGTGTTAATGGAAGGATTCCCTTCCAAACACCAGCATACTACTCCACCCTTCTTCCTCCCCCCCCCACAATAACAACTCTTTCAATAAATGTAATGACATGTTATTGTACAATATTTAAAATTTTATTTAGGTATTCTTCATTAAATTGTGTTTTTTATTTAATGTCAAAAAGTTTTTAAAAAAAATTTTATTTAACTATTTTAAAATCTTGGACGGATTAAATTTATTTCCATTATTTTTATGGGGAAAAAATTTATTCAGTAACGATTGTTTTCGCCAAAAGCCCTCTGGGCGGGTTAATATCGTAAGTCAAGGTACCACTGTATTGATGGCAAAAACTGGTTTTTGGGTTAAAAAAATCAGAAAAATAATCTTTTAAAATTTTTATAAGAATTTTTTTTTTTTAATATTTTGCGACAACAGAAGAGCACTCAGGATTGAGGGTTACGACAGTCAAAGGGTTAAAGTTAGACTTTTCACTCAAGAGGACCCTGAAACAGTGTCTAGAGCAGCTGATGCCTTACAGTCAGTTGTATAATGTACTGCAGGGTAAAATAGAATAGAAATCCATTACAGAATTTATGCACACTCCAGTACAACCATCGACTTCAGTACCAGAACCTCTACCATCCACCTCAGCCCAGTAGGGCCATAGCATAACTCTCCACTCTCTTCATAATCATCCACAACACCAGCACCCACAATTTAAGGTAAGAAATACTATTATTTCTGTTGCATTTGTAGTCTTAAGCAGTAAAAACAACATAATATATCATGACAATGAACTACAATAACATATTCACTTTTATTTTTGTAAGAGCTGGAGGTCTAAAAAAAGTTAGTTTGGCTTTTTTGGGACTCCCAGGAACATAACCCTATTTTTCCCCTAAGTTCTTCAGTTTACCTAACATGGCGTTCAGGAACGTAACTATCGTGTAATATAACAGTCTACTGTATATAGATAGAATTCAGTGGTATTTGCAATGTCTTGATTTGCCGGGCTCCTGGAGCCAGTACATAATAAGCCATAATATATTTTATAGAGAGATTCAGGAAAACTAGTTAAAAGAACTTGATGTAGACAGCCTGTACTGTCTGCATAGACAGCCTATGCTGTCTGCCAGCCGAGCAAAATGTAGGCTGTAAGCCTACATGCCAAGTACCCATAGTTTTCCCCAGAGGCCAGGCCTCTCGGTGGGCAGGCCACTTCAGCCCCCACGCTTCTCGCTCTCACTTGGCTTCCAGGCATCACTCAGTCAACAAGGCCTACTCCTCTCTCCCTCGCTGGGCATGGCTCCTCCGGGCCATGGGCACAAACACACTGCCTGTGTATCCACTATCTTGCAAATAAAGAAAGAAGCCTCCGAGCCTTATCATTCATTCCCCTACCAAGAACAATGCAAATACCCTTCGTAAACATTAAGTCCTGGAGGTGGGAAGCACAATGCCTCTAAAGGAGGGGTTTGGGATATTTGCTATTTAGAGTGACATATAAATTGTCATATCAGTGCGTCTCAGGCAAGACAGTGATAATGTGAATGATGGTGAAAGTGTTCTTTTTCAGATCACCCTGCCTTGGTGGGAGATGGCCAGAATGTTAAAAAAATATATAGTGATTTATACTTCCTGAAAATAACAAACGATGTTAAGATAGTTTGATTTACTGGTAGCTGTTCCAACTCATCTGTTGCCTGTGAGTTGACCTAAAACAAACCTGAGATGAAAAGTCCACGAGTCTTGAGGTAAAGGGCGAAGGAGGAGCCATGGGGTATACGATGTAGCAATGAACACATAGATCATTGCTCTGTCACTGCGATGAAGAACTTCCTTAAGTTTTCTGTAGAAGTAAAACCAGTTAGGAGTCTAGTAAATCCATGCAGTGAAGAATATTAGGAAATTATTCAGAAATGGTCTTAGTTATTTGTTTAACACATGTATATATACTTAAAAAATAAAAAAAGCTTGCAAGAAATTGCCTTGCAAATGTCATCAGAAAAATTAAGGATTTTTTTTTTATGAAGTACTGGGTACTCGATGTGTTTAAAGTTTTGCACAAATGAGAATACAATTTTGACATTTTGGGACTTTTTTAATATAGAGAGAACTTTAAGAATGCCTTAGCTATGGCATATGTACAGTATACAATATATGTATTAAATATTAATTAAATTAACTTCTTTCAACATTATTTAACCAGTTTGACCTAAGAGGGAATAAGTATCTTCTAAGAGAACAATATATCCTTGTCTCATATAAAGCAGAATAGAATTAATTGAATTAAGGAGGCTGCTCTTTGATATACAGTGGTACCTTGACTTACGAGTGTCCCAACTTCCGAGTTATGAGCCGTCACTCGGTCAATTTTTTTGCTTTGAGTTGCAAGCCAAAATCCAAGTTACGAGAGAGCTTCAGATATGCCGCCACTAATTGGCAGCATATCTGAAGTCAAATCAAACTCTGTACCCAGAGGAATGTCAGGTACTTAATCCCATCCCACATGCTCTTCCAAGACATAACTGGAAGGATAATACTACCACACTAATCCCAGATTGTAGTGAGGCACTTAGTCCCTTGTTTGGTTCTCGTATAAATCCGGTGAAGAGGTAACCTCCATTTCAACACTCAGTTTTTCCAGAAACATTAAGGTGGGTGGAGTAGTGATAGTGGTGGGTGGAGTAGTGATGGTGGAGGGTTGAGTAGTGATGGTGGTGGGTGGAGTAGTGATGGTGGTGGGTGGAGTAGTGATGGTGGTGGGTGGAGTAGTGATGGTGGTGGGTGGAGTAGTGATGGTGGTGGGTGGAGTAGTGATGGTGGTGGGTGGAGTATAGATGGTGGTGGGTGGAGTAGTGATGGTGGTGGGTGGAGTAGTGATGGTGGTGGGTGGAGTAGTGATGGTGGTGGGTGGAGTAATGATGGTGGTGGGTGGAGTAGTGATGGTGGTGGGTGGAGAAGTGATGGTGGTGGGTGGAGTAGTGATGGTGGTGGGTGGAGTAGTGATGGTGGTCGGTGGAGTAATCATGGTGGTGGGTGGAGTAGTGATGGTGGTGGGTGGAGTAGTCATGGTGGTGGGTAGAGCAGTGATGGTGGTGGGTGGAGTAGTGATGGTGGTGGGTGGAGTAGTGATGGTGGTGGGTGGAGTAGTGATGGTGGTGGGTGGAGTAGTGATGGTGGTGGGTGGAGTAGTGAAGGTGGTGGGTGGAGTAGTGAAGGTGGTGGGTGGAGTATACAATATTTCTTATTTATAAATACATTTTTCTTATTTAACCCTTTGACTGTTTCGGTCGTATATATACGTCTTACGAGCCACTGTTTCGGACGTATCTATACGCCTAAATTCTAGCGGCTTCAAATCAAACAGGAGAAAGCTGGTAGGCCTACATGTGAGAGAATGGGTCTGTGTGGTCAGTGTGCGCAGTATAAAAAAAATCGGGCAGCCAGTGGTGCATTGTGGGAACGCCATTTCAGTAGTCCTTGTTCAGCATGCCTAGCGGTAAGAATTATCTGACTCCCCGGCGCATCTGGGACTGTTTTCTTCCTCAATGATAGTTCTAACACAGATGGAAGTGTCTCTGAAGATGAATTTCATGGTTTTGAGGAGTTTGTGACCGAAAGCAATGCCCAGGATACCAGAAGGAAGGAAGGAAAAAAGAAAGAAAGTAAGGAAGGAAGAGATGAGAGGAAGGAAGGAAGGAAAGAAGAGATGAAAGGAAGTAAAGAAGGAAGGAGGAAAGGAAGGAAGGAAAGAAAGAAAGGAAGTAGAGATGAGAGGAAGGAAAGAACAAAAGAAGAAAGAAAGAAAGGAGATGAGAGGAAGTCCACACACTTCAAGCGGTAAGGGAAGTTGATGGAAAGTGTCCAGTCATTATATGTGTATATATATTATAGAACAATAGAAATAGGTTGGTAGGTAAGTAAGTAGGTAGGCAAGTAAGTAGGAAGGCAAGTAGGTAAGTAGGTAGGCAAGTAGGTAGGTAAGTAGGTAAGCAAGTAGGTAAGCAAGTAGGTAAGCAAGTAGGTACGTAAGTAGGTACGTAAGTAGGTACATAAGTAGGTACGTAATTAGGTACGTAATTAGGTAAGTAAGTAGGTAGAAAGGACTGTGGGGAAGAAGAGCTTGGGACCCCATGGGTGTTGACAGGTGAGTGGTGGTATAATATGTCATTTTGACAGCAGCCGCACCCTGACTCAGCATATTTACAAGTCCACACACTCACAACAACCAGCTTCCAGAAGCCTAATATAAGTTCTATGAAGTGTCCAGTGACTATATATGCGTATACGTATATAGAAACCAGAAGGAAGGAAGGAAGGAGATGAAAGAAAGGAAGGAAGGTAGGTAGGAAGGAATGTAGGAAGGCATGTAGGAAGGAAGGTTGGAAGGAAGGTTGGAAGGAAGGAAGGAAGGTTGGAAGGAAGGAAGGAAGGAAGGAATGGCAACCCAGAAACAACAACCAGCTTCCAGAAGCTAATAGCAATTCTATGAAGTGTCAAGTGATTATATATGTGTATATATAGAAATCAGAAGGAAGGAAAGGAAGGACGAGATGAAAGGAAGGAAGGAATGTAGGAAGAAAGGTTAGAAGGAATGTAGGAAGGAAGGAAGGTCGGAATGATGACCCAGACACAACAACCAGCTTCCAGAAGCTTATAGCAGTTCTAGGCACGTGTCCAGTGACTATGTGTGTATTTATAGAAACCAGAAGGAAGAAAGGAAGGACGAGATGAAAGAAAGGAAGGAAGGAAGGAAGGAAGGAAGGAAGGAAGGTAGGTAGGTAGGTAGGTAGGTAGGTAGGTAGGTAGGTAGGTAGGTAGGTAGGTAGGTAGGTAGGAAGGAAGGAAGGAAGGAAGGAAGGAAGGAAGGAAGGAAGGTAGGAAGGAATGTAGGAAGAAAGGAAGGAATGTAGGAAGGAAGGAATGACGACCCAGACGACCATCAACCTAGGATAACTACCTAACACAACTGCCAGCTACTATTTTGAAGAAAACTGCTCAGAAGAGATGTTTTGTCTGTGCATATACAAAAAAACACCCACAAAAATGCAGAGACATTTGTTTTATGTGTGAGGAATGTAAAACACCACTGTGCATGTTTCAAAGAGTTCCACAAGCTGCAGAACTTTTATGAACATGTCCAGTGACTGTACATTTGTATATATATTATAGAACAATAGTAATAAAGATTTTTTGTATTGTTCATTTGTGTAAACAAGTTTTGTAAACAATATAAAGATACTAATGTTTATGCTATTATTGTGTTGGATACAACGAATGTATATATATACATTGCACCTTATCTTGGCCTCACAGGCCACATAAGTTACGCAAAATAAGAAAATAGTGAAAAAAACAAGAAATCTATGAATGGAAGTAAACAAATGTTTACTGAGTGAGCGGCAGTCGCAGATGTTGCCACGCGGCTCATTTTCTGCCAAATTTACACCTCCATATCTCGGTAAGTATTGATGGCAAAAATCTGTTTTTAGGATAAAAACAATCAGAAAAATAATCTTAACATTTTGATAAGAAAAATAATTTTTTTTTTTCGAATATTTTGCGACAACAGAATGGCACTCAGGATTGAGGGTTGCGACAGTCAAGGGGTTAAAAACCTGTAACAAAAAAATTGGGGTGTTTTTTGGGGGGCTGGAACGGATTAATGGTATTTTAATTAATTTCAATGAGGAAAATTGATTTGATATACCAGCAAATTGAGTTACGAGCTCAGTCAGGGAACGAATTAAACTCCTATGTCAAGGTACCACTGTATTTTAAAACAAAAAATTACCAACAGATTCTGCTGAATATTTCCCAGGATTATCAATGCTCTTGGCTTACCTTATGTATAACATTACATTCTAATGTTGGCAAAGTTTAAGAATTAATAACCAACTTTCAAAATAAAAATTTTCATAACCACTATACATTTTGTCATGACACTAACACACAACTGGTATTGCTCAACCACCATAATAGGTCATTATATTAAGATATGGGTAATATTACAGTAACTGAGAATAAAATATATGCTGTATCAATATTAGTGTGAATGTTTTTGATACTAAAATAACACAATTTATCATTAAAACTAGCTATAAGATAAGAGAAATAACATGTACGGTACAATCTGCATGAGTAGTCGAGTAACTTCTCTATTATCACAATATTTAAGACAAGCTGGCAAAATTTCACTATAGGATGACCAGTTCAGTGGTACATGTACAGTAGGGTCCCGCTTTACAGTGTTTTGCTTTATGTCGTTCCGCTAATACAGACATTTCAAATTATGACCAAAACTCGTTATACGGCCCCCTCATCTGACTTTCTAATACGGTCACCGTGCTCCACCCAGTTTGTTTACATTCTCCCTGAGCTCCGTGAGCACCGCGTCTCTCCATTATGTCTAGAAACTTTCCAATATTTCAAGTATTTTAAAGTTATTTCATGTTTTATATACAGTAGAACGTCATTTAGCACGAGTTACGTTCCTGAAAAAGTCGTGTTAGATAATTTTGTGTTAAATAATTAAAAGAACTAAGGGGAAAAATAGGGTTACATTCCTGGGAGTCCCCAAAAAGCCAAACAAGTTTTTTTATACCAACAGATCTTACAAAAATAAAAGTGAATATGTATTTGTAGTTCATTATCGTGATGTATTATGTTGTTTTTACTGCTTAAGACTGCAAATGTAATAGAAATAATAGTATTTACCTTAAATTGTGGGTGCTGGTGTTTGTGGATGATTGTGAAGAGAGTGGAGAGTTATGCTGTGGCCCTACTGGGCAGAGGTGGATAGTAGAAGTTCTGGAACTGAAGTCGATAGTTGAACTGAGTGTCTAACTTTAAGTCAGTCAAGTCAGTCAGTAAGTCAGTCATTCAGTAAGTCAGTCAAGCCATTCAGTAAGTCAGTCAAGCCATTCAGTAAGTCAGTCAAGTCATTCAGTAAGTCAGTCAAGTCATTCAGTAAGTCAGTCAAGTCATTCAGTAAGTCAGTCAAGTCATTCAGTAAGTCAGTCAAGTCATTTAGTAAGTCAGTCAAGTTATTCAGTAAGTCAGTCAAGTCATTCAGTAAGTCAGTCAAGTCATTCAGTAAGTCAGTCAGTCAGTCAAGTCAGTCAGTCAGTCAAGTCAGTCAGTCAGTCAGTCATTCAGTCAGTCAAGTCAGTCAGTCAGTCAAGTCAGTCAGTCAGTCAGTCAGTCAGTCAAGTCAGTCAGTCATTCAGTCAGTCAAGTCATTCAGTAAGTCAGTCAAGTCATTCAGTAAGTCAGTCAAGTCATTCAGTAAGTCAGTCAAGTCATTCAGTAAGTCAGTCAAGTCATTCAGTAAGTCAGTCAAGCCATTCAGTAAGTCAGTCAAGCCATTCAGTAAGTCAGTCAAGTCATTTAGTAAGTCAGTCAAGTTATTCAGTAAGTCAGTCAAGTCATTCAGTAAGTCAGTCAAGTCATTCAGTCAGTCAGTCATTCAGTCAGTCAAGTCAGTCAGTCATTCAGTCAGTCAAGTCATTCATTAAGTCAGTCAAGTAATTCAGTAAGTCAGTCAAGTCATTCAGTAAGTCAGTCAAGTCATTTAGTAAGTCAGTCAGTCAGTCAGTCATTCAGTCAGTCAGTCAGTCATTCAGTAAGTCAGTCAAGTCATTCAGTAAGTCAGTCAAGTCATTCAGTAAGTCAGTCAAGTCAGTCAGTCAGTCAAGTCAGTCAGTCAGTCATTCAGTCAGTCATTCAGTCAGTCAAGTCAGTCAGTCATTAAGTCAGTCAGTCATTCAGTCAGTCAGTCAAGTCAGTCAGTCAGTCAGTCACACAAACTTATGTTTACATCTTTTTATGTGTACAAAGTAACACTTCATTACGGCCACGGGTTATGTCTTGTCTAATATCTTTGTTTTCTTCATTAATTCAAGATCAAAACACAATTCACTCTTATTCTTCACAAACAGCTGGCTTGTAGCCAGGACTTCTTGACACGTATGAAATACGTACGAATGCTGGGATGGTGGGGTCCGTGGTGGCTGGGTAAGGCGGGTGGTGTCTGCTGAACCACAACAAGTCTGCTTGTGAGAATGGTTATTTGTTTTCCTTCCCACAAACTGTAAGTAAGTTTATTCAGGTATACACAGATACAGTTCGAAGATTATCATATATAGCAGCATATGTGTAGAGAACCTAGGATAACCCAAAAAGTCGAGTGACTTAGTATTTCCATTGACTGACTTGGGTTATCCTAGGTTCTCTACATATGCTGCTATGTATGATAATGTATGTAACTGTACTCACCTAATTGTGGTTGCAAAGGTCGAGACTCAGCTCCTGGCCCCGTGTATCTGAATAAACTTACAGTTTGCAGGAAGGAAAAAATTCCCTTTTCCTCAAAGCATGAGGATTCTTAGGCAGTAAATAACCATGGGCTTACACTTGAAATCACCTGATGCATTACCGAAAGAAGCAAGGTGAAGCGATCCTTTGCTGTCTTGAAGCCTGGTGCACTTTTCTCTTGCTGACTGATATAGTTCGTGTTGGCATTTTCTTCCAGAAAACACTTGTCTCGTCAGCATTAAACACTTGATGTGGCTCATAGCCACCCTTAGTAGGACCCCACCCACTCAATGGTTTAACCCACGCGGGCGACGCGTGCTCAAAATTTTCCCTCCTGCCGAACGTAATATCATCTTTACGTCGTAAGATGATAATGTGTGCAAATCTTAAATCGGGAATACCGGTAACATGCAACATAATCTCGTGCTAAATGACGTTCTACTGTATACAGTGGTACCCCGACTATCGGTCTTAATCGTTCCAGAGCCAGACCTTAACACGATAAATTTGAAACTGAAACCTTATTTCCATAAGAAATAATGTAAATACAATTACAGTGGACCCCGGTTAACGAAAAACTTTATCCCAGAAGCCTGCTCAAGTGCCATTACGAACAATTTACTTCCTTAGTAAATAATGTACCGTAGGTTAGTCTATTTCAGACCCCAAAAGACACTTCCACAAGCACTTACAATATTATACTGTATACGTTTGGACTGTTTACGGGTTAAAGCAGTGACTTTGTGGTTTATTTTCGTATGGTATTTATGGTTTTATTCTCGTTTTCTTGATCTCATTTGATAGAATGGATGATATATTACAGAAATAGAGGTGATTTTGAATGGTTTACTGATTAAAAGTAGCTTGAAACTGAGCTCAAAGCAGTGGAAATGTTAAGATTTTTGACGATGTTCAAGAGTAAACAAATCACGTCATGTGTCCAATACATGTCAACATGTGGGTCTAACGTGCATTCACGAATGCGTTGATATTATTTATACAATTATGAAGTAGTATGAATAACAGTAAAGCTTCTATTTTTTGTGTGAATAAAAATTCAAAATAAAAAGCAAGTGTAATATAAGAGTGGCTGGAGACATAACTAATGAACAGAGAAAATGTTATTTTAGTGCCAGGAATGTCTACATTGTTTATTCTGGCCCCTATTTTGAAACTGGCCTCTTGAATTTTGCATGAAATTGGCCAAATTAGTAATTTCTGATTACTTTTTGAATAGTTGAAATAGGTAAATGGGCAGTTTCTTGTACTCAATCAATAGAATAAAAGAAGTTCTAGCAAAATAACCATGAGTTTTGTCAAGTGGAACAAAGGAATTGGCCCAAAGTGGGCAAAATCGCTGATGCGTAAATATCGCCGAGACCGCTAACTTCGCTAGAGCGTAATTCCTAAATTTTCAATCAAATTTCAAACTTTTAGTTTTAATATCTTTGGAAAAAGATTATCATTTCATAAGAATTTTTTTTTTTAATTCTTCAACACTATGAGCAAGTTTACTAGCAGGGGTCTCAACACTCAAAGGGTTAAAGGAAGGGTTTGGGATATTTCCTGTTTGGAGTGGCATCAAAACTGTCATATCTGGGCACTTCTGCAAAGACAGTGATTATGTGTGAATGATGATGAAAGTGTTTGATTCTTTTTGGGTCACCCTGCCTCGGTGGGAGATGGCCGACGTGTTAAAACAAATATGTATTGTATATACATATAAACAGTTCTAGAGTTATAAACAAACTCTACAGACTTCTATATTATGGTAGTAAACAGTATTTCTAAATAGGGAGAAGATGTAGTAATAAAGAATGGTTTAATGGAAGGTGCTGAGAGTATTTTTTTTTTTTGGGGGGATGGGGGCAAAGAAGACATGAGCTGAGATGAAACCTAAATTTTAATTCAGAATTGGTAAAGGCAAACTAAAAGTGAAGATGGATTACATAGAATTAAGGACACTGACAAAATCAATACTGGAAGAGGAAATGTGCAAAGTGCTAAAAGTTAAGCTTCAGTGTGTTTACAAAAGAGGACATTTTACATACTGAAGTTCAAAGCTCCAACTAGACAACTGAAAGGAAGAATACTCAAGTAACTAACTGAAGAGGAGGTAAATAAGCTACTACTGGATGTAGACACAAAAAGTACTAGGATCACACAAGACAGAGACCACGAGTCTTAAAAAATGTACAAGCAAACTGTTATTCTCTTGAAAAATTTGGGGGACCTAGCTACAAGAAGGTAAACCAGCAGACAAATGCAAAATGGCTCACAATGTGTTGATATTCAAAAAATGAGATAGGGAGGACTCTTTAAGCTACAGATAAATTTTCTTGACAATCACTGTTGTCAACAATACAGAAAACAGCTATACAAAAGTGGTTAAAGTAAATGGAGAGAAAAACTAACTAGCAAACAGCTCTGTTTTAATCAGCAAATTCTTGTCCTCATGTTAAATATATTAAGTTACCACAAGTCACTGAAATTATTCAAGAAAGAAACTGTTGGGCAGACTGCATTTACTTAAATTCATAGTAAGCTTTCGATAAAATTCCCAGCGAGAGACTGATTTAGAAAAGGCAAAGTACTAAACTAGTTATCAAGTTAGTGCTCACAAATACACACACTGTACAAGTAAAATAGTAACTAGTTGCAAGAATGAGCTATGAGATGGATTGGTGTACCATCTTAAGAGCTTGCATATAACCTTGAAAAACTGTGCACTTTAATTATGAAACAAATGTGTTGAGGTTCTGTCAAGCTAATGTTCAAAAACAAAACTAACACAGCAGCAAAAACAAACAGATATAGAATTAATTTTTCAAAGAATCTAGAGCACCAACATTTTGTAGAGTAAAACAAGTTACGTACATCAATGTTTGTGTGCATACAAATTTTAACCCTTTCGGGGTCGGTGCCATACTAGTATGTTTTACGCGCCAGGGTCGGTGCCGTACTAGTACGCGTAAATTCTAGCGGCCTCAAATTAAGCGGGAAACAGCTGGTAGGCTTAGGGGTCAGAGAATGGGTCTGCGTGGTGAGTGTGCGCAGTAGGAAAAAAATCGGGCACCCAGTGGTGCATAACACCACAGACCACTACCCTACATTTCTCATAACCAATCTAGGTAACTTGTCCCAAGATATTTCAAAAGTTACCTTCAGACTACATAACGAGTCAGCTGTTAATAACTTTATAACATCTATGATTGACATCGACTGGAAAAATGAGATTGAATCATATTCAGATACTAATGAATGCATCAATAATAACAAAAAAAGGCACAATACTGTGACTGGAACAATACACACACAATCCGCACATATAAAAAGAGAGGAACTTACGACGACGTTTCGGTCTGACTTGGACAATTTACAAAGTCACACTAACACACACGACAGGTGGAAGGGGTATTTATAGACAGGCAGACAGGGAAGGGCACAAGAAAGTGGGGTAATAATGGAGGTAGTAGTGGAAGTGGTAGTAGTAGTAGTGGAGTCAGTCATATTCTAGGAAAGGAGCACTGCAATGAAGCTGGCAGTCCACATGGGTTAGGACAAGAACACAGGGATGGGGGGGGAAAGGCAAATAAAATAAAGAAGGACAAATACAAGGCAAAAGAAAAGAAAGAAAAGAAAACCCAGAGGAGAAAGAGGAGAAGGGGAAGAGATAAAAGGGGAAGGAATCAGGTTAAGTCACGGGTGTTCTGAAGTTTGGAGCATTTAACAATGTAATGGGAGAGGAAAGCATCAACAGACACACAGCCAGGGCTAAGATTCAAACAGGGAAAGTTGTGTATAAGGGAGGATTCAACCAGATGGCGAATGTGAAAGTTAGACGTAGGGCAGACAGTTTTAGCAGTCGGACCGAAATGTCGTCGTAAGCTCCTCTCTTTTATATGTGCGGGTTGTGTGTGCATCAATAATTTCCTTAAAAAAAAACCACCACCTCTATAACAAACATTGCCCTAAAAACTAAACAGATCACAGCTAAGAGACTCAACAATCCCTGGCTAACACCCAGCATCCTTAAATCCATTAACAAAAGGCACCAATATGAAAAACAATACAGAAGAGGTCTAATAACCAGAGAACAATCCAAATGCTACTCATCAATCCTTACCAGCCTGATAAGAAAGTCAAAAAAATTATATTATGAGAGCAGATTACATAACATTAAAGGTGATATGAAAAAGACCTGGAAAACCCTATCAGCAATTATAGGAAATAAAAAGATATCTAAGAACAATACCATCAAATTATCAAAAACAGACGAACCCCTACTCTCTCCAACTGAGACAGCAAACAGACTTAATGTTTTCTTCTCCACCATAGGAAAGAATCTAGCAAGTAAAATTCCAAGCTCCAATACACGTCCAACAGACAATCTCACCAACACCTACCCTAATACGCTATTCCTAGCTCCTACCAACCTAATAGAAGTCTCACTCATAATCAACACCCTTAAAAACAAGGCAGGAGAGATAAATAGCTTACCACCTTTTATGTACAAAAAAGCTTCAAAGGTACTGTCACCAATTATTGCAACACTATTCAATAAATCCATTGAAACCTCCACATTCCCATCAATTCTCAAAATAGCAAGGGTCACCTCGATCCATAAAGGAGGTGATCAAACAAACTTGAATAATTATAGACCAATATCCAATTTACCACTGCTCTCTAAAATCTTTGAAAAATTAATTCATAGACAGATCTATTCCTACCTCATCTCACACAACGTACTCAACCAAAGTCAGTTTGGATTCAGGACCAACAAAAGCACAAATAATGCCATTATACACATGCTAGAGTTAATATATACCGCACTTGAAAATTAAGAAGTTTCACTGGGAATCTTCATTGATCTATGCAAAGCTTTTGATACAGTCGATCATGATTTACTGCTTACAAAACTAGCACACTATGGTATAAGAGGGCACTCGCTCAACTACATAAAGTCATACCTCAGTAACAGAAGCCAATACGTGTACACAAATGGAGCGAACTCTTCCACACAGCAAATTACAGTCGGAGTGTACTGGGTCCACTCTTATTCCTCATTTACATCAATGACCTACCTAATGCATCACAATGCCTGCACTTTAAAGGAGGGGTCTGAGATAGTGACAGCTGGGAGGGACTTTTCTCAGCTGTAGTATCTGAGCTCCTCTGCAAAGACAGTGATTATGTATGAGTGTGGTGAAAGTGTTGAATGATGATGAAAGTTTTTCTTTTGGGGATTTTCTTTCTTTTGGGTCACCCTGCCTCGGTGGGAGACGGCCGACTTGTTGAAAAAAAAAAAAAAAAAATAATAATAATATATAATATTTTTATTTCAATGCATGTTACAAGTGTACATTGTTATTGGTAGTTACAATTATAAAACTGTAATGTAAGGAGAGCCACTGGCATGCCATAGCATTAGGGGCAGCTTATTCAAAAGACTTATTCACTAAAGACTTAATGCTAGAGAAATTGATTGAGTTTATTCTAGTTCTGTATTATTTAAAATTTCAATCTGATTATACATACAATAAAAAGACAATACAAGAGAAATTGGTTGAGTTTAGTTTAGTTGAATATTTTAAATCAAGTTACAATATGCTGATGCATTACTAGTATAATAACAATACTAGAAAATTTATTGAGTTTCTTCTAGTTATATATTTTATTTCTATTTAACAAAATGATGATACTACAGTGGACCCCCGAGTTTCGTAAAAACTTCACTCCTGAAGTCTGCTCAAGTGCCATTACCGAACGAATTTACTCCCTTAAGGAAAAATTTCACGTAGGTTAGTCTATTTCAGACCCCCAAAAATACACTTCCACAAGAACTTACAAAATTATACTTACATAATTGCACGATTTCCGGGGTATTCGTTAACCGAGGGTCCACTGTATAATATTTAAATGAACAATATGATGATATGATATTGCAACAAGTGTTAAGGAGGATGACATATAAATTGAGATTATCTTAAGTAAAATAACATTGGGTTTGAAAGTTTGTTACAGTATGAGTATTTAGTATAGTGTGAGTAGGTGATTTTTGAGAAGAGTTTTGAATTGATTTTCGGACAAGGTTAACTTAATATTTACTGGTAATGAATTCCAGATTCTGGGGCCCTTTATGTGCATAGAATTTTTACATTGGTTAGTATGGACTCAGGGTATGTCAAATAGTGATCTGTGTCTTGTGTCATGGTCGTGGGACCTATTAAAGTTGTTGAGGAGAATTTTGAGCGGAGGGTTGATATTAGCATGTATAGTTTTATGTATGTAGATGGCACATGAATAGGTGTGAATATTTTTTACGGTGAGTAGTTTTGATGTTCTGAATATAGGTGGAGTATGTTGTCTAGAGTGGGAATTTATCATCATCCTGACTGCAGCCTTTTGCTGGGTTATGAGTGGTCTAAGGTGATTTAATGTTGTTGAGCCCCATGCACTGATTCCATAGGTGAGATAAGGGTAGATAAGAGAATGATATAGTGCAATGAGAGCTGGTTGTGGCACATGATAGCGTATCTTAGATAATATACCTACTGTCTTTGAGATTTTCTTAGAAATTTGTTGTATATGAGTTTGGAATTTAAGACTACTGTCAAGGTGGATTCCTAGGAATTTTCCCTCTTTGAGTCTTGTGATGTGTGCACCATTTAGTGTTATGTTAAGTGGAACATTTGTAGCTTTGTTTCCAAACTGTATGAAGTAGGTCTTGTCAGTATTGAGAGTAAGTTTATTTGTCGTCATCCATGTTGTTATTTTCTGTAATTCGGCATTAACTGTGTTGGCTAGTATGACTGGATTTGGGTGAGAGAAGACATATGTTGTGTCATCTGCAAATAAAATGGGTTTGAGTAGTTGTGATGCATTCGGTAGGTCGTTTATGTAAATGAGAAATAAGAGTGGCCCCAGGACACTACCTTGAGGACACCGACTGTAATTTGTCGTGTGGAAGAGTTCACTCCATTTGTGTACACATACTGGCTTCTGTTGCTAAGGTACGACTTTAGGTAATTGAGGGGTGCCCCCTAATACCATAGTGCGCTAATTTTGTGAGCAATAACTCATGGTCGACTGTATCAAATGCTTTGCGTAGGTCTATAAAGATTCCCAGCGGAACTCTTTCTTCTCAAGTGCGGTGTATATTAACTCTAACATGTGTGTTATAGCATCGTTTGTGCTCTTGTTAGTCCTGAATCCAAATTGACAGGGGGTTTAGTACATTGTGTGAAACGAGGAAGGAATAGATCTGTTTATGAATTAATTTTTCGAAGATTTTAGAAAGCAGTGGTAAATTTGAGATTGGTCTATAATTGTTCAAGTCACTTTGGTCACCTCCTTTGTGGATCGGGTGACCCTAGCTATTTTGAGAATTGATGGGGAGGTGGAAGATTCAATGGATTTATTGAATAATGTTGCTATAATTGGTGACAGTACGTGTGAAGCTTTTTGTACATAAAGGGTGGTAAGCTGTTTATGTCTCCTGCTTTGTTTTTGAGGGTGTTGATTATGAGTGAGACTTCAATTGAGTTGGTAGGAGCTAGGAATAGTGTATCTGGGTAGTTGTTGGTGAGGTAGTCTGTTGGACGAGTGTTCGAGCTTGGGATTTTACTCGCTAGATTTTTACCTATGGTGGAGAAGAAAACATTAAGTCTGTTTGCTGTCTCAGTCGGTGAGAGTAGGGGTTCGTCTGTTTTTGATAATTTGATGGTATTTTTCGTGGATATCTTTTTATTTCCTAGAATTGTAGATAGAGTTTTCCAGGTCTTTTTCATATCACCTTTACAGTCTGGAGTCTGTTCTCATAATACAATTTTTGGACCTTCTTATCAGGCTAGTAAGGATTGATGAGTAGCGTTTGATTGTTCTCTGGTTATTAGACCCCTTCTATATTGTTTTTCATATTGGTGCCTCTTGTTTATGGATTTAAGGATGCTATGTGTTAGCCAGGGATTGTTAAGTCGCTTAGCTGTGATCTGTTTATTTTTTGGGGGGCAATGTCTGTTATAGAGGTTGTGTGTTTTTTTAAGGAAGTTCTTGATGCATTCATTAGTATCTGAATGTGTTTCTAATTCATTAAGCCAGTCAATGTTCGTCATAGCTGATATAAAATTATTAACAGCTGACTCATTATGCAGTCTGAAGGTAACTTTTGAAATTTCTTGGGGCAAAATGCCTAGGTTAGTTATGAGAAAGGTAGGGTAGTGGTCTGTGGTGTTTTCTGATTATGCCTGATTTTAGAGGGGATATTGAGTTAATTGAGTTAGTCCAGATGTGGTCTAGTAACGAGGTACTATTCTCGGAGATTCTTGTAGGTTTTGATATTGTTGGTAGTAATAAGCAGTTGCTCATAGTGTTTGTGAATTCAGTTACCTGTGGGTCCTGGTCATGTAGGAGATTTATGTTGAAATCTCCTGTGACCAGCAAATGATCTTTGTTAAGGCGTGAATCGATTAATAGGTTTCCTAGTTTTTCACTAAAGTGGCGGACGTTTGACTGTGGTAATCTGTAGATGTTTATCACTGTGAGGGTTTTTTTCAGGTCTTTTGATTTAAATTTAGCTATAATATATTCTCCGTGTTAGTCCCTTGTGCAAGAGTTTTCGATACATTCAAGTTGATCTGTATAATATATTGCTGTTCCACCCCCTCGCTGGTCTGTCCTACAGTTGTGAATGGCTGTGTAACCTGGGATGGCATAGACACCTGTAGTATCAGGCTTTAGCCAGGTCTCAGTGAGTGTGATGATTGACATATTGGACTGTAGGGATTGGAGTAGTGCTGTGAGGTCATCATAATGTTTGCTCAAAGATCTAACATTGTAATTGAAGATAGTTAAGTTATTGTTGGCTCTGAGTAATGTCTTTGCTTGATCAGCTGTGTAATATTACAGTTGCTGTTTGAGTCATGTAAGTCATTTAATAATAGGTTGATATCAGGATCAATGCCTGTAATCATAGGATTTAGTGTGATTCTATAACTAGACTTGATAACAATGGATTATTTTAAACTTAAAGGTATGGTATTAGATTAAAGTCTTACTTGCTAATGGATTAAAACAATTATGTGCAAGTGTTTACAGGAATTTTTACAGTGATATAGGATATTTGAATAATGTTAATGATATACTAATTTAACTGTCTAATGAATGGTTAGAATAATTTCAATGACTAGTATTAAATTGATATGGAAAAAGAATTTTTTTTTTTATTCCAAATTGCACTGGTTGAAACTTTTAGTTTATGAAAGGCAATAAGAGGTCAATGAATGCAAGGAGCTATTGAACTAATAGTAATAACAGTTTTGACTAATATTTAAAGTAGTTTTGATTAAATTTAAGTTAATAAAGTGACTGAAGTTGGCTAATGGTAAAAGGTATTTTTAATATATAGGTAAATGATTGCACTTATCAGGTAGTTGTTTGAAAAGGAAATATAAAGTAAGTCACATACACAATGAGGTAGTTGCTTGAATATAAGAATACAATTAAGCAAATAAAGTGACTGAAATTTGCTTATGGTAAAATGGTATGTAAAAGTATGAGTAAATAATTGCACTTATTTGGTATTAGCTTATAAGAAAAAAATAAACTCAGTTACATACACAATGAGGTAGTTGTTTGATTATAAGAATAAAAAGAAAAAACAATAGTGAAAAGGTTATAATTAAATTTCAAGTAAAAAGTAATTACTAATACTGTAAATAGTTAAGGTTGGGAAATGGTAATGATAGATATGTATTAAAAATAAAAAAATAAAAGTAAATGGTTACAGACAAGTTAAAAGATGTATATATAGTAAAAAAATAGGTTATACAATTATATTTAGTGGGAAATTTAATAAAGTGAGGTAGCAGATTATTGGAACAAATATGAAGTTGAATACATTAGTATACAATTTTGAAGTTAATTACATTAATATACAATCAGTTTTGTGAGAAATATAAGATTGTGAGGTTGCAGTTACTAGTACTACTGTTGCACTAATGCAGACTAAGGATTTGGTCATTGAAATTGTTCAGTCTCTGTAACAACATACGTATGTCTTCTCTCACCCAAATCCAGTCATACTGGCCAATACTGTCAATGCAGAATTACAGAAAATATCGACATGGATGACGACTAATAAACTTACTCTAAATACTGACAAGACCTACTTTATACAGTTTGGAAACAGAGTTACAAATGTTCCACTTAACATAACACTCAACAGTTCACCCATCACAAGACTCAAAGAGGGAAAATTCCTAGAATCCACATTGACAGTAGCCTTAAATTCGGTGCTTGGCATCTTGTTCATGTTCAGTTCCCCCAAAAACAAAAGAGGACACTCTTATTTACTAATATTCAGGGCTCTGATGTGAGCAATGGTGATGATATGAATATGAACCCAAGCTCTTCAAAACATTTAAAAAGGGGGGGTGAAGGGAATATTCCCCAGTGAAACATCAGTATATACGAGGTATATGCGGCCGGGTCCCCGTCCATATGCTTTTAAAAAGGGGGAAAAAAGGGGGGAAACCGGGGAGTACACCCCGTGGGCTAAAAAGGAACAGATGGGAAAAAAGAAAAAAGGGTATTTTAAATTGGGATAAAAATGTGGCGCAGGCACCAGCAGTGGACCATGCTGCCACCAATGCCCCCCACTCCCCAGCCCTAAAAAAGGGGCCACCCCCCCCCCCAAAACCCCCAATCCCTCCCAAACCACCAAAAATTCCGTACCCACCAGCAGCCCAATGGAATTGGCGGAAAAGCGCGTTTTATTCCCAATCCCCATCACTTTGATGAAAGTAAAATGGAATATCCCATCTTTACACTTGGAAACAATGCCACTGAACTGGAATTTTTTTTTTGCCCAAACCCCCCTGATGAAAATTATTGTCGGGGAAAGAAACACATACTACAAGTACACCATGGCAAACACAATATTTCCCCCAAAATCCCCCTCCACAAGTGGAAAGAGACAACTGTGGCTGAGATTATTTTTTTTGCCACAATAATGCTTATCCCAAATGTGTATAAGCACAGTGTCAAATCATCTGGTCGGCAGCCGCCTGATTCAACACCGGGCATTATAATATAAATTGAATCGTTTTGTGCTACTTTTACATATGCTACACTTCTCAGACAAAAAAAGGGGCCTGATAGAAATGGCAGTTTATATAAGATTAGGAATGTTTTTTGATATGAAAGAAAATTCAATATGCTTTTTTATCCCTTCAGGAAGCTTGTTATTGATAGTCTTGATTCTGTTCAAAAAGACTTCGTTCAAGCAGTATATACCAAGCAAGAGGAAACGCTTTGGTATAAACTGTTTTCTTTTTGATTCTACAGTGATCAGTATTGGAATTTTTGTGTACACTGGAAGTTATACATTAAGATACCCGGGTTATTGGGGATCTCTGGTGATTTTGGGTTTTAAAAATGATGGGAAAACCCCCTTTGGGAAGGGGGGGGATATTATATACTGATAACTTTTAAAAAGCCCCCCCCTCAGTGATTTTCGATGAACTTGACAGATGTTGTTCCATTTTTTCCTAGGCACATGTCGATCAGACACTAGGCCTTTGTATATATGTGTGGGGTGTGTGTGTGTAAAAAACTTAAAATTTGGGGGCCCCCCTGGGTTTAACCCGGGCCCCCCTTGAAGCAAGAGCCCCAACCACCATGCCATCGGGCGTGTAAATGCGTGCAAATCATAAGCATATGCCTAGGCTCAGTGAAAGGCACTCGTGGGGGTCAGGTGCAGGCTTTTTCTGCCAATGACATCATGGCTTTTTAGGGGGCATGACAAATGAGTTGTCACACTGTTGTCATCAATTCACCCCTAACAAAAAGGAACACTGGTAGGCTGAATAAAAACCCCAAAAGGGAACCCATTCAAAAAACCCGCAGCTGTGATTGACACACCCTCAATATGCTTTCAGTGGACAAATGTGACATAAAAATTTGGGGGGTTTTGTTGTGTTCGGAGTTATAATGGTACATAAAATTTTTTTTACATTCGGGGCATTTCCATTTCAATGCAAAAATATTTAAAAAGTTAAGCCCCAAAAAAAACAAACCCCACATGGCGAATTTTGTTTGTCTGTCATCAACAAATAATATTAAGTGAAGCAACACCTGCAAGGGAAAAAAAGCCCACCAATTTTAAACACCTACCCTCTCGTCAGGCCTGGGTCACTTCCTAACAAAACTGCCTGCTACTGCTTGCAAAAAAAAGGCTCAGAAGAGGTTTTTTGTCTGTGACATAAAAAAAAAAAGCCCCCAACAACGCAGAGACACTCGTTTTTGTGTGGGAATGAAAAAAACCCTGTGATGGAACCATGTTTCAGGCTTCCACAGGCTGAAAAAATTCAGAAACATGCCCCGTGACTCTATATATGTATATATATGATTAAAATAGAAATAAACAATATTTTTATTGTAAATGTTTAAAACGTTTTAAAAAAAAATAGTGATAACAAACGTTATCCCATTTTGTGTAATAATTGAAGTGAATATTTGAAAAACAGCACTTTTATTGGTTCACAGGCCAAAAAGTTTTTAAAAAAAATTAAAAAAAAAAAAACAACTCCAAGACAAAAAAATAAAACCCCCGGCCAACCGGAAGTCACGATTTGCCGAAGCGGTTTAATTTTGGTCCTTCAATCCTCTATATCTCGGTAAGTATTGATCGCAAAAATGTTTTGGTTTAGCCTTTTTTTTAAAAAAAAAAAAACCTATCATTTCATAAAAAAAAAAATTTTTTTTAAAATTCTCACCCAAACGGGTTCAAACGGGGCCCTGGCCCTGAGCGGGGTGGACGGGCCCCCTGGGGGCCCCTGAAAGGAAACTGTCCAAACATAGATCATGTTTGTACCACTACGCCCCAAATGTAGATCTCGTTTTTTTTTTCCTGCCTCCAAATTTGGAAAAATTTGGGGGCCAGATGCCTCTCAGTATAGAATGGGTCTTTACTCGGTGGGGCGTTTTAAAAAAAATCTGGGACCACTTAGTACCTTGTGGGAGCCCAAAGCTGAGAAAAATAGCAGGGGAAACACCGGGATTCATATGTGGTTGGTTTAACACCCTTTTTTTTAAGAGGAAAGTGATGTTCCCCCAAAAGTTTAGTGGCTGTGAGATGGATGTGGCCAAGTGATCGGAAAAAAAAAACCCGATAATAACCCATGCGCAACATTTGTGAAACATCCTTTCACTTTTATACCACTGGAGTGCATCCCCCAGAATGTCCTATAACCTATCCCCAAGTAAAAGAAACGATTCTGTAATATGTGTAATACGTATTGACGGCTTGGTTGGCTGGTTGGCTTTGGCTGGCTGGCTGGCTGACTGACTTTCTGTCTCTTCATTTATCTGTCCCGTCACTCTTTTGTCTCCCTCACGGAAATTTTTAATACAGTTATCATACATAGTGTAAAATTTTCCTAGGATAACCCAAAAAAACCAGTGCTTACATGGCCTTTTGCTATAAGGCATAATATGCATGACTGGCAAAAATACCATTTCACTTGATCAGGAATCAGCGTGACTTTATCGGTGTAATAACTGTTGGTTTTATGAGCCACCCTGAGGGGGAAAACAACAGGGAAAAACAAAAACAGGGAGACAGAAAAAAAGACACAGGCAGACAAAGACAAAGGGACACAGGCAGACAGAAAGACAGAGCTAGACAGACAGCCCAAAGTTTTAATTGGGGGCAGTGAAAAAAAAAGGGTTCCCCGCAGCAATTGATCAAGGTCAAACGACCCGCACTGTCAGCGGGTTTTTGCACTAAGTCTTAAACCCTGCTTCAAGGGGTTTCATATATACTCCATTGTGTCAAAAAATTTTGGGACCTATAAATATTTGTTTTTTTTAAAAAGTAAATGCCCCAAAGGGAGGTGAAAATTTCAGCTGTCATTTTTTTGACTATTTGAGTACAATTTCAGTACCTAATATTAGTGTCAGAACAAAAATTGGATATGAAATCACAAGAACTACTATAAATTGTAATTATCAAACAAAAAAATTATAAAAAAATAAAAAAAAAAAAAAAAAAAAAGGTATTTTTAAAAACTTCTGCAACGGGAGGACTCAATTTGCCATCGGGGGGCACCCCGTGCCCCCAAATTTTCCCGGGGTTATATCTTGGGAAAATACTGATCCAAAATTTTTTTTCTTATAACATGTAGAATAATGCCCTCTTCATTTAAAAAAAAAAAAAAATCAAAATATTCAGAGCACTAGGCGAGTGAACATAGATCATGTTGTTTGGACAGTTTAAGGGCTAAGGTAAAAGTACTATTATTTCTGTTGTGTT
Organism: Cherax destructor; assembly: GCA_009830355.1. Classification (NCBI taxonomy): domain Eukaryota; kingdom Metazoa; phylum Arthropoda; class Malacostraca; order Decapoda; family Parastacidae; genus Cherax; species Cherax destructor. The sequence continues at coordinate 895 of WNWK01029345.1, read as the reverse complement.
TTTGCCTTAAGCAGTAAAAAAAATATAATACATCACGACAATAAACAACAATTTCATATTCCCTTTTAAATTTTTTTTAAAATCTGGGGGTCTAAAAAAATTTTGCTTTTTTTTGGGGTCATAGGGAAAGGGGAAACCCCCCTTTTTTCCCCCCAAATTCTTCGTTTATCTCCGGGTTTTTTTAACATGTAATTTTAATGGTTTTACTGTGCATGTATATTGGTGTGAGATTTAATCATTAGTTTAGGTAATCTCTAAGTTGGGAATGGGAAATTTGAATTATTCTGGGTAGGGTTTGTTTACTAGTTATTTGTTTCTTTCTGTTTCAGCAATTTCGATGGGAGGATTTTTGGGTTTATAATTTCTTTGATCTTAGTAAATTTCTTGAACCCCCCCCATTTGAGTATGTTTTTTGGCATTTTTTTATCTTCTTTTCATTAAACCTGTTAGGAAAATGCAGTTGTTGGCATTTCTTTATTAGTTTGGGGAGCATTGAGTTTCTATTCTTTTGCTAATTTTTTGGGGATTGGTCGAATCTGTAATTTTTTCCCGTTTTTTTATTTTTTCAATGGCTCTGATGAATAGTTGCAACAGGAGAATCATGAATTGGGCAAAAACTTAAATGTCATACCTAACAAAATACAAAGGGGGAAAAAAAAGGGGCCCTACAGGATATTTCAAAAAAACCCAAAAAAAATTTCTATTCTCAGGTAGTAGGTTGGTAGACAGCAACCACCCCGGAGGGACACCGTCCTGCCAGGTGATTTTGGGGAAAAAAAAACCTGAAACTGTTTTTCATGATGGTTTGGATTGCTGGTGTCTTTTTTTTGTCTCATAAACAGCTGGATAACAGGTATATCTACTACTTCTACTTAAATTTAGGTCACACTCACTT
>WNWK01029344.1:0-24504 GCA_009830355.1 Cherax destructor | reverse complement strand
TCTAGTATCTCTCCCCGGGAAAGGGAAAATGTTTAACTTATTATAGTGATAATAAGGCTAATGATTTTTTTACCGGTGTTTACGATATGGTATTAATTAAAGCTTTAATAAAACCAACTGAAACTAAAAAGTTTCCTTTTTTCCTCATATTGAGCCCTACGAAGATCTGTTCTTTCCCCAAGTTAGAGAAGCACTATTAAGTGTTTTCAGGCTATGCCCGTAAATAAACGAGGGGGGAGGAGCCCCCACCCCGTTACAAAACCCACGGGGGGTAAAAACCGCAATGGGGATTTTTGCCGGACAGAGAAAAAGGGGGGCGCTGAGGTTTAGGGTAAATAGGGCGAGTAGCCCAAGAACTGTACCACCTGTTGCTACCAGGTGGTTGCAGGGCAAAAAGCCCTGGCCCGCCTCCTGGCCCATGGCCCCCCTGCGCCTGGTTTTATCTTTTCTGCTTAAAGCTATGTATAGACCCTGCCTCCACATGCTTCCTAAACTTTTCCCACTTCCCGACAACCTTGACTGAAGAAAATTCCTAAATTCGGGTTTTCATCTGAGTTTTCAACTTCCATCTGTGCCCCCTTGGGGCCCCCATCTCGGGAACATTTTTCCCGTCCATTTGTCAATTCCTCTCATTTCTTATATGTTGTTATCATGTCTCCCCTATCTCTCCTGTCCTCCAGTGTCGTCAGGTCGATTTCCCTTAACCTCCCTCGTAGGACATACCCCTTAGCTCCGGGACTAGTCTTGTTGCAAACCTTTGCACTTTCTCGAGCTTCTTCACATGCTTGGCTAGGTGTGGGTTCCAAACTGGTGCTGCATACTCCAATATGGGCCTAACGTACACAGTGTACAGGGTCCTGAACGATTCTTTATTAAGATGTCGGAATGCTGTTCTTAGGTTTGCTAGGCGCCCATATGCTGCAGCAGTTATTTGGTTGATTGCGCCTCAGGAGATGTGTCTGGTGTTATACTCACCCCAAGATCTTTTCCTTGATTGAGGTTTGCAGTCTCTGGCCCCCTAGGCTGTACTCCGTCTGCGGTCTTCTTTGCCCTTCCCCAATCTTCATGACTTTGCACTTGGTGGGGTTGAACTCCAGGAGCCAGTTGCTGGACCAGGCTTGCAGGCTGTCCAGATCCTTTGTAGTTCTGCCTGGTCCTCGTCCGATTGAATTCTTCTCATCAACTTCACATCATCTGCAAACAGGGACACTTCGAGTCTATTCCTTCCGTCATGTCGTTCACAAATACCAGAAACAGCACTGGTCCCAGGACTGACCCCTGTGGAACCCCGCTCGTCACCGGCGCCACTCTGACACCTCGCCACGTACCATGACTCGCTGCTGTCTCCTGACAGGTATTCCCTGATCCAATGTAGTGCCTTCCCTGTTACCCCTGCCTGGTCCTCCAGCTTCTGCACTAATCTCTTGTGTGGAACTGTGTCAAACGCCTTCTTACAATCAAGAATATGCAATCTACCCACCCTCTCTCTTGCCTTATCGCTGTCACCCTGTCGTAGAACTCCAGTAGGTTTGTGACACAGGATTTCCGTCCCTGAAACCGTGTTGGCCGTCGTTGATAAGCTCATTCCTTTCTAGGTGCTCAACCACCCTTCTCCTGACTATCTTCTCCATGACCTTGCATACAATACATGTCAGTGACACTGGTCTGTAGTTTAGTGCTACGTTCCTGTCTCCTTTTAAAATTGGAACTACATTTGCTGTCTTCCAAACCTCAGGTAGTTGCCCTGTTTCGATAGATGTGTTGAAGATCGTTGTTAGGGGTACACATAGCTCCTCTGCTCCCTCTCTCAGGACCCATGGAGAGATGTTATCTGGCCCCATCGCCTTTGAAGTATCTAGCTCGCTTAGTAGCCTCTTCACTTCCTCCTCATTTGTGTGTATTGTGTCCAGCACTTGATGGTGTACCCTACCTCTCCTCCTTTCTGGAGGCCCTTCTATCTCCTCTGTGAACACCTCTTTGAATCTCATGTTGAGCTCTCACCCCTTCCCGGTCATTTCTGTGACCTCCCTCCTACCTTCCTCAGCCTGATCACCTGGTCCTTGACTGTTGTTCTCCTCCTGATGTGGCTGTACAGCAGCTTTGGGTCAGATTTGGCTTTTGCTGCTATGTCATTCCGTACTGTCTTTGGGCCTCCCTTCTGATCTGTGCATATTCATTTCTGGCTCTACGACTGCTCTCCTTATTCTCCGGGGTTCTTTGCCTTCTGTACCTCTTCCATTCCCTTGCACACTTGGTTTGGCTTCCCTGCACCTTTGGGTGAACCATGGGCTCATCCTGTCTTTTCGCTTCTCCTGTTACCCTTGGGTATAAACCTCTCCTCAGCTTCCTTGCAAATTGTTGTCATATATTCCATCATCTCGTCTACTGACTTCCCTGCCATCTCTCTGTCCCACTGAACTCTGTGCAGGAAGTTCCTCATGCCCACATAGTCACCTTTCTTGTAGTTTGGCTTCATTTGTGCAGCCCTTCCTGCTTCCCCCTCCACTTGTAACTCTACTATGTATTCGAAACTTAGAACCATATGATCACTGGCCCCAAGGGGGCTTTCATGTGTGATGTCCTCAATATCTGCACTACTCAGGGTGAATACTAGGTCCAGTCTCGCTGGTTCGTCATTTCCTCTCTCTCTGGTAGTGTCCCTTACGTGTTGGTATGGGATGCCGAGGTAGGGACCTCGGATCCAAGAACAGCAAAAGGATTCGAGACAGGGGTGACTGAGGATGAGGCGACCACAGAGGAAGCCAGGGAAGTTGGGACCCCAAAAGTGGGGCGACGTTTAGCAATGCGAGAATAGGAAATACGGGGAAGTCTCCTTTGAAGGCGTAGATGAGAGACGGCCATAGCATATGAGAAGTCTTCCGCCTCTTTGAGACAACGGATTTCCCGCTCATTCAGGTAAACCTGACAATGGCGAGAGTACGATGGATGCGCCTCATGACAGTTAAGGCAAGAGGGAGGTAGATTACAAGAAGGACTGGCATGGTCGTCGGCACCACAGACTGGGCATTCGGCCATGGACCTGCAGTATTTCACTGGATGACCAAAACGCCAGCAGTTTCTACACTGTTGTAGTGTAGGGGTCACCTTTCGAACTTGCAAACGTTGACCTGCAATGTAAACCGAAGGTGGAAGTTCACGGCAGTCAAATGTTAAACGAGCTATATTGCAAGGATAACGTCTTCTCTTATTGGCAGGGAGGACAAAAGTGTCAACTTTAAGGATAGGGAGTTCTTGGAGCTCAAGCTGCTCCAAAATGTCATCACCACATGTCTGGAAATTCCGTTGGACAATGGTGTGGGGAAAAATGACTGTACCACTACAAGAATTGAGTGAATGATGTTTGTCAATAGTGATAGGAATAGTATCTGTTGTCGTAAGGAGAGAAAGATCGCGAGCTTGGCCAGCATTCTGGACAGTGATGATGCGAGTGCTGCTCTTGAGAGCATGAAATGAGATATCTTTACCTACATGGCATAGGAGAGCTTTACCAATACTATGATCGGGAAGATAGGTATTAGGAGAGGTTGGTCGTAGAGTAAAAAACTTAGTCCATTGAGTAGTGTAAAACAGAGCATTTAAGGGGAGTGCGTGACGAGCTAGTCGTTTCTGAGATGAACGAGAAGGAAGTGTCAAATTGTCATGTAAGGATCTAGATCATATGGGTGTGGGACCAGAGGTGGTCCGACGTGCAACGGGTGAGCAATCCGAAAATTGCCGCACCGTTGAGGGAGAAGCTGGAATCAAGGTCAGAGAAGAGCGAAGGTCAGACGTGTCAAAAGGGCTAGTCGGAACCCCGGAACCTGAAGCAGGTGACGAACCGGCACCAGCAAGAGGTACAGGGGTATTAGAGGTGTCCGAAGAGTTGTCCGTTAACGAGGTAGGGTCAGAACTAGGTGCGGTATCAAAAAGGGCCCGTGGGTAGGTTCACGGATTAGGGCATCCATGGTTAGGTTACTTCTTTCTTTTTGTTTTTAAGAAAAAAAAGAAAGAAGAAAATAAAATAAAAAAAAAAATAAAAAAAGGGGGGAACGTGGAGGAATAGCTCCTAGGAGGAATGAAAGGGGCGTAAATCCCCCTTCGCGCCCAAGAGGACCTCAACACCGCAAGTAGTGCAGATGCTGCATGGAACCTGTGCCATACCCTACCCTTCATGCCAGTAAACCAGCAATCCGGGATAGCAACCTCACATCCACCGAGCCACCTCGGCGGACAAAAGAGAGGGCGGCCGGATATCCGCCACAAAGCATACCGCCTTCGGCCACCACCCCCGGAATCCGAAAGGTGGCCTCCAGAGATACACCCGTCGCCCGAAAGATACCCAAGGCCACTCCCCAGGAGACCGGAGAGGAATCGGGACATCCCCAGGCGATCCACATTCCATGGCAAACTACACCACCGCCAAGAACCTCAACGGAATGGGATTGGACCACGGTACCCTTCCCCCTACCTAGGAACTAGAATGCCTGTGGAGAGAAGCTCCCAGGGTAAAAATGGGAAGGAAAGAAAAGAGGGATGAGGAGGAGGAGGAGGAGGAGGAAAGGGAAAAGGGAGGATGGGGAAGATGGGAAAGGGGAGGGGGGATTGGGGGGTAATTAGGTTCAGTCTGAGGAAGAAGACCAAAAGGTCCAATTCCTCAGACCGATAGCCTCTTTACCGCGACAAGGAGCCCTCCTTAACCTTAAAGAGGAGCCTAGGAGAAGCTGTGATGTGCTTCCCATTAGTGAAAAAGTGCTAATTCTTGACTTATTATGTGTAATTTATTACAGCCTCTCTTCACTTAGCGACGTACTCATTTACTGACGACTCAGACTTACGACAGACTCTGACGACCAATATGCATAGCTAAATAATGTGCAGTGGAACCTCAGTTTTCGTACACCCCAGTTTTCATAGGATTCGGTTTTCGATGACTTTTTCCGTCAAAATTTTGTCCCAGTTTTCGTACATCACCTCAGTTTTCGTAGTTGAAAATGGTCCGTACCAAACGCGTCTGCCTGCTCGCCCGCATCACTCGGCCACACAAGTGCCGAGTGACTCAGTCTGCCTTTGTTTATCATTGAGTGAGCATCACCCCGCGCGTTCATCTGAAACATTTCATAATAGTTCATTGTTTTTTGTGGTTGTTTATTGAATGTGACTACTAAATAAGTCATCATGGGGCCAAAGAAAGTTCCGAGTGCCAGCCCATTGATAAAGAAGGTGAGAAACACGATAGAATTGCTTCAGAGGAGGAGGAGAAATATCACCCTAACAAAGCTGTTGCAAGCCATGTCTGCAATATGTTCAATGACAGTGCCTCGTCCCATTTTAGGCAAATCTTAAAGAGACGCCAGAAACAAACCTCTCTGGACAGATTTTTTGTGCGACAGGGGTACAGTGACTCTCAAGCTGGTCCTAATGCCAGTAAAAGACAAAGAAGGGAAATAACCCCAGATAGGGCCTTAATACCTGAAGTCCTTATGGAAGGGCATTTCCCTTCCAAACAATAACCTCTTCTCCTCTCTCTTCCCTCCTCACTGTCTTTCACACGCAAACAAGAGTCTTCAATAAAAGTGATGTTAAATGTTCATTTATCCATTTCATTAGTCATTTATATTTATTTCTCATTGTTTTCTGTATGTAAAACTATAGTTATTCTCTAAAAAATGTATTTTTTGTTAATATTTTTGGATGTCTGGAACAGATTAATTGGATTTACATTATTTCTTATAGGAAATATTGCTTCAGTTTTCGTACAATTTAGTTTTCGTCAGACTTTCTGGAACGAATTAATCACGAAAACCAAGGTTCCACTGTATACTAGAGCTGATTTCCTCTATTCTGTTTATTACAATATACAGTACACTACTGTATAAACATTTAAAAATATACTAAAAATACAGTGTCTGATTACTGTAGAAACAAGGGCAAACTTACAGAGTATGCTCATAAGTATAGTGTAGATGCTAACCAACAGTTGATTCTAGAAAATACATGAAAACTGCCCATGATAAAAAAACTTGAAGTACAGTCATACCTCGGTTAACGATGGTGTTGGATAACGATAAATTTGGTTAGCGATACATTTTTACGTCAAAATATTGACACGGTTTACGATGATTGTTCGGTTTATGATATTCGTCCTGGACGCGTCCGCGTGGCGCCCAGCTGTGCGGGCACTCCAGGGAGCGTCAGTGTGCTATTGTTTACAAGCGAGAGCGACCACCACCCACTCCACTCACGCATTCATACCAGTATATTGTCATTATTCCACTGTTTTTAGTGCTTGCAACTGCTAAATAAGCTACCATGGGTCCAAAGAAAGCTCCTAGTGCCAGCCCTGTGGTAAACAGTGTAGCAGGGATGCAGGGAGTGAAGCATTCATGCAGGGAGTGTAGCATTCATGCAGGGAGTGTAGCATTCATGCAGGGAGTGTAGCATTCATGCAGGGAGTGTAGCATTCAAGCAGGGAGTGTAGCATTCATGCAGGGAGTGTAGCATTCATGCAGGGAGTGTAGCATTCATGCAGGGAGTGTAGCATTCATGCAGGGAGTGTAGCATTCATGCAGGGAGTAAACCATTCATGCAGGGAGTGTAGCATTCATGCAGGGAGTGTAGCATTCATGCAGGAGGTAAGGACATTCATGCAGGGAGTGTAGCATTCATGCAGGGAGTGTAGCATGCATTCATAGCAGGGAGTGTAGCTTTCATGCAGGGAGTGTAGCATTCATGCAGGGAGTGTAGCATTCATGCAGGGAGTGTAGCATTCATGCAGGGAGTGTAGCATTCATGCAGGGAGTGAAGCATTCATGCAGGGAGTGTAGCATTCAAGCAGGGAGTGTAGCATTCATGCAGGGAGTGTAGCATTCATGGAGGGAGTGAAACATTCATGCAGGGAGTGTAGCATTCATGCAGGGAGTGTAGCATTCATGCAGGGAGTGTAGCATTCATGCATTAAAAGAAAAAGGCCAGTAACCCCAGAAAAGAACTTGCCACCTGCAGTGTTAATGGAAGGGGATTCCCCTTCCAAATACTAGCATACTATACTCCATCCTTTCCCCTCCTCCCGTCCTCCACACATCAACAACTCTTCAATAAATGTAAGTGACATGTTAATGTACTATATTTACATGTATTTCTTTAATGTTCATTAAACTGTGTATTATTTAATGTGAAAAAGTTCTAAAAAATATTTTATTTTACTACTTTTGGAAGTCTGGAACGGATTAATTTTATTTCCATTATTTCTTATGGGGAAAATTGATTCGGATAATGATTGATTCGGTTACAGATACGCCCTCTCTAACGGATTAATATCGTTAACCGAGGTATGACTGTAGTGCATAAATGGTATGTTCAGTTTGGAGAAAACTCTGCATTAAGATCCCAAGATGTTCTTGTGTCTGACAGGATGTGTATAAATGGTTTAAAAAACTGACAGATTGATAAATGAGAGGTGGATTATAATAAAGTACGTAATAGATAACTTTGCTAGAATGAAGCCTAGAAAAAAGAGACTGTTGTAGTTGCTTCATACATTTTTCACATTGCTTCATTTTGTTTTCATTTTATGTTTAAAATTAAAATAATTAAATAACATACATGTTTTTATTATGTTTTGAAATTTATGAGCTTACTGCTAAACTTTTTTTATTGTGTTTTGATTTTTTTTTTTCAACAAGTCGGCTGTCTCCCACCGAGGCAGGGTGACCCAAAAAGAAAGAAAATCCCCAAAAAGAAAGAAAATCCCCAAAAAGAAAATACTTTCATCATCATTCAACACTTTCACCACACTCATACATAATCACTGCTTTTGCAGAGGCGCTTAGATACGACAGCTGAGAATAGTCCCTCCCAGCTGTCACTATCCCAGACCCCTCCTTTAAAGTGCAGGCATTGTACTTCCCATTTCCAGGACTCAAGTCCAACTAAATCAATTAACTGGTTTCCCTGAATCCCTTCAAAAAATGTTACCCTGCTCACACTCCAACAGCTCGTCAAGTCCCAAAAACCATTCGTCTCCATTCACTCCTATCTAACACGCTTACACATGCTTGCTGGAAGTCCAAGCCCCTCGCCCACAAAACCTCCTTTACCCCCTACCTCTGACCCCTACCCCGCCTTCCTTCCTCTACAGATTTATACACTCTCCAAGTCATTCTACTTTGATCCATTTTCTCTAAGTGACCAAACCACCTCAAAAACCCCTCCTCAGCCCTCTGGATAATAGTTTTGGTAATCCCGCACCTCCTCCTAATTTCCAAACTCCGAATTCTCTGCATAATATTTACACCACACATTGCCCTTAGACAGGACATCTCCACTGCCTCCAGCCGCCTCCTCGCTGCAGCATTTGCAACCCATGCTTCACACCCATATAAGAGTGTTGGTACCACTATACTTTCATACATTCCCTTCTTTGCCTCCATGGATAACGTTTTTTGTCTCTACAGATACCTCAACGCACCACTCACCATTTTTCCTTCATCAATTCTATGGTTAACCTCATCCTTCATAAACCCATCCGCTGACACGTCAACTCCCAAATATCTGAAAACATTTACTTCTTCCATAATCCCTCTCTCCAATGTGATATCCAATTTTTCTTTATTTAAATCGTTTGATACCCTCATCACCTTACTCTTATCTATGTTCACTTTCAACTTTCTACCTTTACACACCCTCCCAAACTCGTCCACTAACCTTTGCAACTTTTCTTTAGAATCTCCCATAAGCACAGTATCATCAGCAAAAAGTAACTGTGTCAACTCCCATTTTACATTTAATTCCCCATAATTTAATCCCACCCCTCTCCCCAACACTCTAGAATTTACTTCTTTTACAACCCCATCTATAAATATATTAAACAACCATGGTGACATTACAAATCCCTGTCTAAGACCTACTTTTACCGGGAAGTAATCTCCCTCTCTCCTACACACCCTAACCTGAGCCTCACTATCCTCATAAAAACTCTTTACAGCCTTCAGTAACTTACTACCTATTCCATACACTTGCAACATTTGCAACATTGCTCCCCTATCCACTCTATCATATGACTTTTCTAAATCCATAAATGCAATGAAAACTTCTCTACCTTTATCTAAATACTGTTCACATATATGCTTCAATGTAAGCACTTGATCTACACATCCTCTACCCACTCTAAAGCCTCCTTGCTCATCTGCAATCCTACTCTCTGTCTTACCTCAAATTCTTTCAATAATAACCCTGCCATACACTTTACCTGGTATACTCAGTAAACTTATTCCCCTATAATTCTTACACTCTCTTTTATCCCCCTTCCCTTTATATAAAGGAACTATACATGCTCTCTGCCAATCCCTAGGTACCTTCCCCTCTTTCATACATTTATTAAACAAAAATACCAACCACTCCAAAACTATATCCCCCCCTGCTTTTAACATTTCTGTCATGATCCCATCAGTTCCAGCTGCTTTACCCCCTTTCATTCTACGTAATGCCTCACGCACCTCCCCCACACTCACATCCTGCTCTTCTTCACTCCTAAACGATATTGTACCTCCCTCGCCAGTACATGAAATTACTGCCTCCCTTTTTTCATCGACATTTAAAAGTTCCTCAAAATATTCCCGGCATCTACCCAATACCTCCAGCTCCCCATCTACTAACTCCCCTACTCTGTTTTTAACTGACAAATCCATTCGTTCCCTAGGCTTTCTTACTTTGTTTATCTCACTCCAAAATTTTTCTTGTTTTCAGCAAAATTCCTTGACAGAGCCTCTCCCATTCTTTCATCTGCTCTTCTTTTGCACTCTCTCACCACTCTCTTTACATTTCTTTTACTCTCCATATACTCTGCTCTTCTATTAACACTTCTGTTTTTGTAAAAACCTCTCATACGCTACCTTTTTCTCTTTTATCACACCCTTTACTTCTTCATTCCACCACTCACTCCTCTTTCCTCCTGCACCCACCCTCCTATAGCCACAAACAAAATAATAATTATGTATACTTCATTTAAAACTGTATCTTCCTTGTGTTTTGTTTTTTATAAGAAAATAACAATGTGCAGTACAGTGGACCCCTGGAAATCGGCCCTAATCCGTTCCAGGAGCTAGGCCTAAAATCAAACTGGCCGATTTCTGAACCTTTATTTCCCATAAGAAATAATGTACTGTAAATACAATTAATCCGTTCCAGACACCCAAAAATATTAAAAAATAATACATTTTAATGACATTAATTATAGTTCTACATACACAAAACAATAACACAAAATAATAATAAATAACATTTACTTACCTTTATTGAAGAGGCTTGCTGGCATCTGGAAGATAGGGAGGAGGACAGGGGGAGGGAGCACTCATTGTTTGGAAGGGGAATCCCCCTCCATAAGGACTTCAGGTAACAAGTCCCTCTCTGGGGTTACTTCCCTTCTTTGTCTTTTAATCCCACTAGGACCAGCTTGGGAGTCACTAGACCCCTGTCTAGAAAAATAACTGTCAAGAGTGCTCTGTTTCTGGTGCCTCTAACATTTTCCTGAGGTGGGACAAGGTTTTGTCACTGAACATGTTGCACATATGGCTTGTTTCAGCTTGCTCAGGGTGGTGTTTTTCAACAAATGTCTGCACCTTATTCCACAATGAACAAATTTCCTTAATTTCTTTCTTTAGTTTGATGGTGTTCCTCACTTTCTTAACCACAGGGGTGCCACTAGGAAGCTTCTTTGGACCCATGGTGACTTATTTCACAGTGACAATCACTTAATCACCATACACACACAACCCGCACATAGAAGAGAGGAGCTTATGACGACGTTTCGGTCCGACTTGGACCACTTACAAAGTCACACTAACACAAAGAACAGGTAGAAGGGGTATTTATAGGCAAGCAGACAGGGTAGGGCACAAGAAAGTGGTGGAGGAGTAATAGTGGAAGTAGTTGTGGTAGTGGAAGTAGTTGTGGTAGTGGAAGTAGTAATAGTGGAGTCAGTCATATTCTGGGAAAGAGGAGCACTGCAATAAAGCTGGCAGCCCACATAGGGAAAGGACAAGAACACAGAGGGGGAAAAATGAAAATAAAATAAAATAGGACAAATACAAGGCAAAAGAAAGCAAACCCAGAGGAGAAAGAAGAAAGAGGAGAAGGGGGAAGAGATAGAAGGGGAAGGAATCAGGTTAAGTCACGGGTGTTCTGAAGTTTCGAGCATTTAACAATGTAATAGGAGAGGAAAGCATCAACAGAGACAAAGCCAGGGCTAAGATTCATACAGGGAAAGTTGTGTACAATAGATATAATAGATATCTACTCGCTACCAGGATACACAGCAATACACAACTGCAGACCACACCAAGTTGGGGTGGTATTGCAATCTATTACTCTAATGAAATATCCTGTTGTGACACCACTTGCTATAGTGATGAATATGGAGAATATATTTTTGCTAATTTTACTGCACAAAACCTTAAGACTCCCATAACAATCGGGGCCATTTACCGGATGCCTCATACAAACATCCCAAATTTTAGTGATCAACTAAAAATGCTAATAACAAACAACCAAATAAACACCACCTTATCTTAGCTGGAGACTTCAACATCAACCTTGGCCTACCAGATGACCAGCCAGTAACTGATTTCATCAACAATATGAACAACACACTTCTCATACCAACAATAACTAAACCAACCAGGCTTACTGAGACGAGTGCAACCATAATCGACCATATATGGACCAATATCCTAGCCCCCTTAAATCGGGGATAATAACAGACAGCACTACAGACCACTACCCCACCTTCCTCTTAACAAACATTAGTAAGCCACCTCTAGAATACACCAAAGTTTCATTTAGACTCCATGACCAGGCATCAATAAATAACTTCACAGCAGAGCTAGAGACGGTTGACTGGGCTATAGAATTCTCCAACGCTAAGGGTATCGATGATTGGACAGACAATTTTCTTAATAAATTACATAGACTATACAACAAACATTGTCCTATAAAAATGAAACAGATTACGAATAAATGGCTAGGTTGCCCATGGCTAACTAACAGCTTACTAAAATCCATTAACAAGAAATATCAATATGAAAAGCAATATAGACGGGGCTTCATACATAAAGAGTTCATTAAACACTATTCATCAGTTCTCACTAAACTAATAAAAAAACCCAAACAATTGTACTACTCAAGCAGATTCACTGAAATAAGAGATATAAAAAAGACCTGGAAAACACTCACAGATTCTGGGCACCCACAAACTGAAAAACTAGGGATATTGTCCTAACTAAATCAAACGAAACACCACTACAGCCTATTGATACAGTAAACAAGATAAATGACTTCTCAACCATAGGATCAAATCTTGCCAGTAAAATCCCAGATACCAACGCCCGAGCAAGTGATTACCTCGATGGGAATTTCCCATCCTCCTTCTATCTTGCACCTACTGAACCCACTGAAGTCACCATGATAATCAAATCACTTAAAAATAAATCAGGAAATCTGTCTCAAGTCCCACCATTAATATACAAATGAGCCGCTCATGTCCTTTCACATGCTATTTCATTACTTTTTAACAAATCACTAGAAACTAGCACTTTCCCGACACTACTCAAAACAGCAAGGGTTACACCAATACACAAAGGTGGTGACCCCACAGACGTAAACAACCATAGGCCAATACAAACTTACCATTGCTATCCAAAATCTTCGAGAAACTTATGCACAAGAGATTATACTCGTTTATAACGACACAAAGCATACTCAACCCCTGCCAATTTGGCTTCAGGAAAAATAAAAGCACTAACGATGCAATCGTAAAAATGATAGACCTGCTTTACACAGCACTGGAAAATAAGGAATATCCATTAGGACTTTTTATTGACCTAAGGAAAGCTTTCGACACAGTAAACCACGGCATCCTCCTCCACAAACTTGACCACTATGGAATAAGAGGTCATGCACTTGCATACTTCAAATCCTACCTCAGTAATAGGTATCAGTATGTCACCATTAAAGACACATCTTCCTCGACACGACCACTTGATACCGGAGTACCGCAGGAAAGTGTCGTTGGTCCCCTGCTCTTCCTCTTATACATCAATGATCTTACCAATGTATCACAACACCTGAAACCAATACTCTTTGCTGACGACACGACTTAGGTCATCTCCCACCAAATCTTGCCACGCACAACACCATAGTTAACGACGAATTACTAAAAATATCTACATGGATGACAGCCAATAAACTTACACTCAACACTGATAAGACCTTCTATATTATGTTTGCAACAGAGCAGGTGATCAATTAACCTGGTCCAAGTATACAGGTACCGTTCGATGTCAAACCACTTATGTTTATTTTAATCTTTAAGGTAATTTTGGGTCTAAGGACTAGTCTATTTTACAACATTCTTAAAGATAAATTCGTTTGGTAATGGCACTGAACACATTCTGAATGAAATAACGTAACGTATATGTTAGTACTGCTACTGCCCCAAACGTATATTTACGTTTTATTTTTCCTGCCTCCAAATTTGGCATGATTGGCCTGAGATGCCTGGTCAGCATAGAATGGGTCTTAACACTCGGTGTGCACCATATTTTAAAAATCTGGGACCACTTAGTACCTTGTGAGAGCACCAGTTAAATTGAGCGTCAGCTAGAGCAAACACTGCGGCAAACACCAAGGATTCACTGATGTCATGTCATATTAACACTCCCCTTTGAAGTGGAAAGTGATGTCGGCAGGCCAGCTGGTGTCCTGCCTGCCTGGCCACCTGGCTGGCAAGCAGCTGGTTGGCCACCTGGCTGGCCAGCAGCTGGCTGGTCAGCTGGGTACCTGATTGGCTGTTTATCTCTGTCTGTCTGTCTGTATCTATCTGTCTCTGTCTCTATCTCACAGGAACACATACGTAAATACAATTATACATAGTGTAAATTACCTAGGATAACTAAAAAAATCAAGACAAAGTGATATAATGTGCTTGTGATCTGCGTAATACCAGTTGGTTTATGAGCTACTCTCTGAGACAAGCAGACAGAATATAATCTAGGTGGCCAAAGACTGCAAACCTCACTCAAGGAAAAAGATCTTGGGGTGAGTATAATACCGAGCACATCTCCTGAGGCACACATCAATCAGATAACTGCTGCAGCATACGGGCGGCTGGCAAACCTAAGAATAGCGTTCCAATACCTCACTAAGGAATCGTTCAAGACTCTGTACACCATATACGTCAGGCCCATACTGGAGTATGCAGCACCAGTTTGGAACCCACACCTGGTCAAGCACGTCAAGAAATTAGAGAAAGTGCAAAGGTTTGCAACAAGACTAGTCCCAGAGCTAAGGGGATTGTCCTACGAAGAAAGGTTAAGAGAAATCGGCCTGACGACACTAGAGGACAGGAGGGTTAGGGGAGACATGATAACGACATATAAAATACTGCGAGGAATAGATAAGGTGGACAGAGACAAGATGTTCCAGAGAGGGGACACAGAAACAAGGGGTCACAGTTGGAAGTTGAAGACTCCTATGAGTCAAAGGGATGTTAGGAAGTATTTCTTCAGTCATAGAGTTGTCAGGAAATGGAACAGCCTAGAAAGTGACGTAGTGGAGGCAGGAACCATACATAGTTTTAAGACGAGGTTTGATAAAGCTCATGGAGCAGGGAGAGAGAGGACCTAGTAGCAATCAGTGTAGAGGCGGGGCCAGGAGCTATGACTCGATCTCTGCAACCACAAATAGGTGAGTACAGACAGAAAGACAGACACACTGTCAGACAGACAAACAGACAGGTTTAGGTAACAAATAAAGGGAAGCAGTGTAAGCTCCTCAAATGTCATCACTGTAATTACTGGACTGATAAGAAGAGATAAGACTACCCCTCACCCCTCATCAAATGTCACCAGTCATCATTAGTGGAGATGAGATGAGATAAGGCAGTGACACATATCTTACATAATGGCTTCAAGGGAACTTTATTGTATTATTATTATTTTCTTCTTATTATGCACTATCATTATTATTATTATTATTATTATTATTCATTATCATTATTATTATTATTATTATGCACTATCATTATTATTATTATTTGAGTACAATTTCAGTACCTAATATTACTGTCAGAACAAAGATTGGCTATGAAATCACAAGAACTACTATAAATTGTAATTATCAGAACATAAAAATTATATAAAAATAATAAAAAAAAAGAAAAAAAGGTATATCGGCAACAATTCTGCAAGCGGCAGGGCTCCTGTTGCTGTCAGGTGAGCATCCAGTGCCATGCCAACTTCTCTGCCTCATATCTCGGTAACTACTCACCCTAATTGTTTTTTTTATCCGATAACACTTAAAAAATGTGTTCTTTATTTCTATAATTTTTTTTTTTTTTCAAAATATTCGGGGCACTGGACGTGCGAACATATATATACTTTTGGACTGTTTAAGGGTTAAACATTAAGATCAACACTACTCTTATTGCTAAACATAATGAGAGCAAATTCCTGGGCCTTCACCTCGACAGCAGCCTGAAATTCAGCACTCATATCCAACACATAACAAGGAAAGTGTCCAAAACTGTGAGGATCCTCTCTAAGATACATTACTATGTACCTCAATCAGCCCTACTCACACTATACTATTCACTCATCTATCCCTACCTCACATATGCCATTTGTGCTTGGGGATCAACAGCAATTACCCACCTAAAGCCAATAATAACCCAACAAAAAGCCGCAGTAAGAATTATCACGCAATCCAACGCTATGCAACCCCCCCCCACTCTTCAAAGACCTAAACTTACTCACTGTTCAGAACATCCACACATACTACTCTGCAATCTACATTTATAGAACCATAAATTCCAACTTTAACCCTGAGCTAAAACACTTTCTTGACAGTTGTGACAGGACCCATAGACATAATACCAGACACAAACATCTCTTTGACATTCCCCGTGTCAGACTAAATCTATACAAAAATTCAATGTACATCAAAGGGCCTAAAATCTGGAACTCCCTGCCTGAAAACTCTAGAACTGCAGAAACAACCTCCATTTTCAAAAGCACCGTTAAAAAACATCTTATCTCATTTATGCACCCAACTGGTAGCTAACCACATGAAAACTACTTTATCTTGCACATATCCACAGCAAAATACACTTATTGATATCTGTAATTACCCTTAATTTGCACATGACTGTAACCAAAATTCTAATACAACTATTGCTTCATAATTCTTAAGCTAGTCATAAGTTTGCCTAAGACAC
This sequence comes from Cherax destructor, assembly GCA_009830355.1. Taxonomy (NCBI): domain Eukaryota; kingdom Metazoa; phylum Arthropoda; class Malacostraca; order Decapoda; family Parastacidae; genus Cherax; species Cherax destructor. The sequence continues at coordinate 8,237 of WNWK01029344.1, read as the reverse complement.
TCCAATATAGAAACTGTATTATGCCAATACATCACCTTTACCATTAATATACAGTGGACCCCCAAGTTTCGTAAACCCCAGAAATCGTACAATTATGTAAGTATAATATTGTCAGTGCTTGTGGAAGTGTATTTTTGGGGGTCTGAAATAGACTAACCTACGTGACATTTTTCCTTAAGGGAGTAAATTCGTTCGGTAATGGTGCTTGAGCAGACTTCAGGAGTGAAGTTTTTACGAAAATTGGGGGTCCACTGTATAAACTAATTGTTAAATTCTTAAATGTTTGAACTACAGTACATCAATTTTGCAAACCTAGTTAATCACTACAATTACCTAACCTTAATATCAGTACAGTCAATCCCCGGTGATAGACGGCGTCGGAGGTCGTCCAAATCGGTGTTAGACAGGTTTTTTAATGAGAATTTTGGCTCGGTATTAGACAAGTTGCTCGGAGTTGGACGAGTTGGCTATTCGTAACGGATGCGTACGCGTGGCCCAGCTGGGCCCGGGCACTCCACAGAGCGTCAGTGCTATTGTTTACAAACGAGAGCGACCACCACCCACGCATTCATACCAGTATACTACAGTGGTACCTCTGTTAACGATGGTCCCCAAACTCACCCTTTTATGTAAGTTTATTTTTTTAAATGCTTTTGTAAGTGTATTTTTGGGGGGTCTAAAAGGACTAGTCTATTTTACATTATTCCTAATGGGGATAAATTCGTTTGATAATGGCACTTGAACAGCATTCTGGTATGAAAAAATATTGTTAACCGAGGTACCACTGTATTGTCATTATTCCACTGTTTTTAGTGCTTGCAACCTGCTAAATAAGCCACCATGGGCCCCAAGAAAGCTCCTAGTGCCAAGCCTGTGGTAAAGAGTGTAGCAGGAAGTGAAGCATTCATGCAGGGAGTGTAGCATTCATGCAGGGAGTGTAGCATTCATGCAGGGAGTGTAGCATTCATGCAGGGGGTGTAGCATTCATGCAGGGAGTGTAGCATTCATGCAGGGAGTGTAGCATTCATGCAGGGTGTGTAGCATTCATGCAGGGAGTGTAGCATTCATGCAGGGAGTGTAGCATTCATGCAGGGAGTGAAGCAGGGATGCAGGGAGTGTAGCATTCATGCAGAGAGTGAAGCAGGGATGCAGGGAGTGTAGCATTCATGCAGGGAGTGTAGCATTCATGCAGGGAGTGTAGCATTCATGCAGGGAGTGTAGCATTCATGCAGGGAGTGAAGCAGGGATGCAGGGAGTGTAGCATTCATGCAGGGAGTGTAGCATTCATGCAGGGAGTGTAGCATTCATGCAGGGAGTGTAGCATTCATGCAGGGAGTGTAGCATTCAAAGAAAAAGCCCAGTAACCCCAGAAAAGAACTTGCCACCTGCAGTGTTAATGGAAGGGGATTCCCCTTTCAAACACTAGCATACTACTCCATCCTCTCCCCTCCTCCCGTCTTGCACACATCAACAACTCTTCAATAAATGGAAGTGACTCATACTGTAACAAACTTGTTGCAATCTTATATCATCATATTGTCATTTAAAATCTTATAGTATCATCATTTTCTTAATTTGAAATAAAATATATACCTAGATGAAACTCTAAAAACTATTTCTAGTATTGTTATTATACTAGTATAGCATCAACATACTGTAATTTGAAATAAACTAGATTAAACTCAACCAATTTCTCTTGTATTGTCTTTAAATAGTAGTATAACCATTTAATAATTTAAATAATATAGAACTAGAATAAACTCAATCAATTTCTTTAGCATTAAGTACTTAGTGAATAAGTCTCTGAATAAACTGCCCTAATGCCATGGCATGCCAGTGGCTCTCCTTGCATTACAGTTTTATAATTGTATTATATTTGTAACTACCAATAACATTGTACACTTAAGTTAAATAAAATTAAATTATTAATTATATTATTATTATTGTACTATTATTTCTTATTTGTCATAAAATTGTGAATTTAATGTCAAGTTCTAAATATTTTATTTTAATACTTTTGTGTCTAACGGATTAATTTTATTTCATTATTTCTAAAAATAGAATCGAGTTACAAACTTGACGGGCTCTGGAACGGATTACGGAAACCGAGTTGACTGTATATGTATTCATTGTGTCACTATTGAATAAGATCTATCATAAGACTGCCTGAAATGCCTAGGCATACTTAGGCATATTATTGGCCTTCTTGTAATAACTAATTCATAAAATGTATAAATAACATATGTACACCCCACTTTGTAATATTATCAGAAATAAAGTATCTGAATCTGAATATAAGGGAAGATTCAACCAAATGGTGGGCCAGCCAGCTTTATTGCAGTGCTCCTTTTTCCCAGAATATGACTGACTCCACTACTACTACTTCCACTACCACTACTACTTCCACTATTACTCCTCCACCACTTTCTTGTGCCCTCCCCTGTCTGCTGACCTATATATACCCCTTCTACCTATTTTTTGTGTTAGTGTGACTTTGTAAATGGTCCAAGTCGGACCGAAACGTCGTCGTAAGCTCCTCTCTTCTATGTGCGGGTTGTGTGTGTATTGTTCCAGTCACAGTATTGTGCCTTTTTTGTTACTTAATCACCAATAAACACAATAAATTTATTGTGAAATGTTTGAATGAGTGCTCTGGGTAATGTTTACTCAAAGGTAAACAATGCTAGACTGGCTCACGATGCCTGCGCGGCGAGGCGCACAAGCGTGGGGCAGGTGGACAGGTCTGGGATGCGGGCCGATAATCGGGGAAATGGCCGATAATCGGGCAAAAATTGGGCCGAAAAAAGCTATCGATAATCGAGCTGACCAATAATCAGACCGACCGATTTCTGGGGGTCCACTGTAGTATAATGAATTTAAATTATTCTACGTGTCATGGCACCTTTTTTTATGTCCTCACTCCCCTAACTTTAGAACCTGGCTATGCCACTGGCAGAGGTATGACTGGAAGCAGAACCCTCAAAACTAGTTGCAGGGAAGGAATTTCTAAACCCTTTTCTCTGTAACCTGATCCAAAAGGAAGGGGCACTGAAAATCCCAAGGATGCCCTAAATGTGTTATGCGATTGTATATGGTCTTAGTAAATTTGAGGTAAATTTAAGCTCAGGTAATCCTTAATATAATGGACTAATAGGGAAGATCAGGTAGCTGGTAATGCTGGATAGAGATGATTGTAACTATAACTTACATTTCCATAACCAGTGGACTGTGCCACTTGTTTACAATTCAGTTCACCAGTGTATTTTATTTCATATTTCTGTAGTGTGTTAATTCAGTTATGTACAGTGTATTCCATTAAGGGTTAAATATTTTCAGATGGGTAGTGCTAAAAATACTTGGGATAAATTCTTTAATAACTAATCTATTTCAGTCATTTCTGCTTGATTCCTTAGCATGCTATAAACTAACGTATAATATTCGTTCCTTTCCCAGCGGTTATTGTCGACTGTCATGACTGTGGCATGGAAGCTCCTAGTCCAGAGAGTGCCTGGGTATTCTGGTTTTCTGATAATAGAGTATCACAGGTACGTTCTACATGCAAGCTCTTTTATTAAGCTCCTCTGTATAATACAGTTTTTTTGTAAATGCAATTGAAAAAGGGCATGCAACAATGAATAGCACCTGAAGAAAGTTTCCAGTGGTCTATGCCCCCATGCTTGGTTCCAGAGCAGGTGTCCCCTGGAGGATCAAGGCCTGATCAACCAGGTTCTTACTGCTGGTTGCATGCATTGCAATTTATGAACCACAGCCCAGCTGGTCAGGCACTAATTTGAGGAACTTGTCCACTTCCCTGGTATACCTGGAGGGTGTTCCAGGGGTCAACGCCCCCATGGCTTGGTCCATGACCAGGCCTTATGGTGGATCAGGGCCTGATCAGCCAGGCTGTTACTGCTGGCTGCACACAAACCGATGTAGGAACCACAGCCTATCTGGTCAAGTACTGACTTTAGGTCCCTTAGGTGTTTTACGTTTTTGATGTACTTTATCAATTTCATTTACAACAATTGCACTATAAGAGAGCTTACTGTACTGCCATTGTCATTTATCTTCCTTCAAGGAGATGCCTTGAGTCCAATAAAGGGCTCTTGATACAAGGATTTGTGGCTACCGTCCCCATCCTTGGATCAAACCTGATTACCTCTCATTCTCCAGGGGATGTATAACTTACAAGTTTAGCACTTCCCTATTAATAAAAGTAAACTTCAATACCTTTTTATACTTTGTCTACTAATTATATTTTTAACTTTATAACACATCTTTCACCTTTGTAATACATAAATCATTATGTTGAATTATTAAACTAATATTGGAAGTATTTGAGTAGTACTAGTAAATGTGAGCAGAGATAGTCAGCATGAGCAGAGATAGTCAGTGTGAGCAGAGATAGTCAGCATGAGCAGAGATAGTCAGTGTGAGCAGAGATAGTCAGCATGAGCAGAGATAGTCAGCGTGAGCAGAGATAGTCACCATGAGCAGAGATAGTCACCGTGAGCAGAGATAGTCACCGTGAGCAGAGATAGTCACCGTGAGCAGAGATAGTCACCGTGAGCAGAGATAGTCACTGTGAACAGAGATAGTCACTGTGAACAGAGATAGTCACTGTGAACAGAGATAGTCACTGTGAACAGAGATAGTCACTGTGAACAGAGATAGTCACTGTGAACAGAGATAGTCACTGTGAACAGAGATAGTCACTGTGAACAGAGATAGTCAGTGTGAGCAGAGATAATCAGTGTGAGCAGAGATAGTCAGTGTGAGCAGAGATAGTCAGTGTGAACAGAGATAGTCAGTGTGAACAGAGATAGTCAGTGTGAGCAGAGATAGTCAGTGTGAGCAGAGATAGTCAGTGTGAGCAGAGATAGTCAGTGTGAGCAGAGATAGTCAGTGTGAGCAGAGATAGTCAGTGTGAGCAGAGATAGTCAGTGTGAGCAGAGATAGTCAGTGTGAGAAGAGATAATCAGTGTGAGCAGAGATAGTCAGTGTGAGCAGAGATAGTTAGTGTGAGCAGAGATAGTCAGTGTGAGTAGAGATAGTCAGTGTGAGCAGAGATAGTCAGTGTGAGCGGAGATAGTCACTGTGAGCAGAGATAGTGTGAGCAGAGATAGTCACTGTGAGCAGAGATAGTCACTGTGAGCAGAGATAGTCAGTGTGAGAAGAGATAGTCAGTATGAGCAGAGATAGTCACTGTGAGCAGAGATAGTCAGTATGAGCAGAGATGGTCAGTGTGAACAGAGATAGTCAGTGTGAGCAGAGATAGTCAGCGTGAACAGAGATAGTCAGCATAAGCAGAGATAATCAGTCACAGAAAGATTTGTGGAAGAATCTGCTCATGTTCATTCCAAACTCATTTGTTAAGCTAGACCCAAATATCATACTACTCAATTAAGTACATGTGTTTTATCACTGCAGATACCATTATCAAAAATCATGGACTTCTCAAAGAACTTTACAAGTCTACATATGAAGATATACACAAGCCCAAATAATTTAGCAACCATAGAATGCCTTAAAGTAAGTGAATACTGTACAGCTTAGTTAATTATTAGTGATCCATGCCATTTTGTTTCTTCAATGGGAAGTAGGGGGGTATTCTAATTATGGTGAAGGGATCTTGATCCAGCGAATATGTCATTTTTGAGAATACTTCAGTGGATAAATTTCCTTTCCTTATATCAGTATACAAAACTTATAATACGTATATGGTTAGTTCTTGCATAAAATTTAAGATACTGTAATAAGGAGGAGACAGTATAAATAAGTGATGGTGAATGTGACTCCTTTGCAACACCCTACCTTAGTGGAAAATGCCTGTTAAGGTAAGAAAATGTATGTAGTGTGCTGAATTGTGGCTGGACAGGTGACCGACGGACACTTGGCCGACAGACATTTGACCGAAGGACAATTGGTCGAACGGACATTGCGCCGACAGCCTTTTGGTCGAAGGGACAACAGACTGAATGGAAAATTAGGTTAGTTTAGGTGATGAATGCCATTTCATCCGTTCGGTGAAATGTCCGTTCAGCCAAATGTCCATCAGTGAAATGTCTGTCGGCCAAATGTCCGTCGGCCATCTGTCTGTTAGCCATGCTGAATATCTGACATACATGGGAAGGGTGACCATGTGGTTACATGGTTAAAAATGCACTGGTTGTTGTCATTATGCTTCCAGTTTGCACCATGTGGTCACACCTTCAATGATTGAAGGGTTCCATAGGCAACAAGGCATCAAAAATATAAATACTATATGTCCCCCATCTATGACCCTAGTAGGTTCTTTAAAACTGATTGTTACTTAAATTTTTGGAGCTCTAAACCTGTTTGCTTGTAAACACCAATATTATAAGTGGAGGTGTATTTTCTAAGCATATTATAGTAGACTGCCAATCTTTTAAGTGGATTGCATTCCTGAAATCAGAGCAGTACATGACAAGGTAAAATGTGGAGTGAAAACTTAAATTGAGTTATGTTCCATGACAATGGAACATAACAATGGTCTTGAGGAAACACAGATGTAATGGACATATTAAAATGTACATACAGTACATTTTATAGAGTTAAATTAGGATTATTTAACATACTGTAACCCAGTTAAGTTAAACAATGTGAATACTGTACTGTACTTCTAACCTTAATTCTGATTGTTGATGAATTATGAGTTTAATGTCAGTGGAGAGGGTTGCTATGACCCTACTAGACTGAGATGGATGGCTGGGGGATATTGGGATGAGGTAGATATCTGAGTGTAGGACATGATTTTCTTACACACAAGTAAGGACTGTATGTAAAAATAAGTGTTTCTTTTTTATTTACAGGAATATCGTCATCAATCTAAATTAGTACCTCTAGAGTCCCAACAGTCTCTGATGGCTTGGGCTAATAGTGCCTTTCCTGGTGCTGTGAATTTTGAACAAAACACAGGTGAGCCAATCTTCAGTTGTTGGTAATATTTATTTAGGTCATAGCTTGTGTGTTTAAAAAAAGGACTTCCTCATAAGTTTTTTATGTAGCTTTTCTTGTGAAGACACTTATACAGGTTGGCCATAACTTGTAGGGTGCCGGATTAGTGATTTTGCCGGATTACAGAGTGGTTAGGTTAGAATACACTTAACGACGATATTTATGCATCAGTGTTTTCACCCACTTTACTCCCTATTTTTGGCCCATTCCATTGTTCCAGGCTACCAAACTCATAGCTATTTTGCTAGTATTCCTTCTATTCTGTCGATTGAGTACAAAAAATGCCCATTCACTTATTTCAACTACCCAGTAAAGTGGTCAGAAATCGGTAATTTAGCCAATTTCACACAAATTTCAAAAGATGCCAATTTCAAAATAGGGTCCAGAATAAACAATGCAGACATTCCTAGCACTAAAATAAAATTTTCTCTGTTCATTAGTCACGTCTCCAGTATCGGGTTGGGTTCGAGAGAGATATAGGTTGTCAAAGGACACACTCTGTAGGATTGTTACGGTATATTAACGGAGTCTGAGAGGAGAAGTACCCGGCACGTCTGTCCAGCTTTATGTCGGCCTAGAAGTGAGGAGGAAGCCTCTGATGTAGTAGCCACAAGGAGCGGGAGCTTTGACGTCACAGTAACAAGGGAGCATACATGTAACGTCTGGGGTTACTACACTGTAATACACTACACAAATGTATACATATTTACTGACACGACAGCTCGGCCATGTTACGTATGACGTCTCGGCATACTAGACAACTCTATAGGCTGAACAGACAGGTGCACTGGGGTGAATCTATACAATAGCAAACACATTATAACTTAGAACTAATCAAAATTAATCTTACTATCACACTTCTTGAGTTAATGGTTCTTAAGAGAATTTAATAGATCTTAATATAATGCATTACAGTAGACCGTCATTTAGCACAATAGTTACGTTCCTGAAAAAGTCGTGTTAGATAATTTCGTGTTAAATAATTAAAAGAACTTATGGGAAAAATTGGGTTACGTTCCTGGGACTCCCCAAACAGCCAAACAAGTTTTTTTTAGACCAACAGATCTTACAAAAATAAAAGTGAATATGTAATTGTAGTTCATTATCGTGATGTATTATGTTGTTTTTACTGCTTAAGACTACAAATGTAATAGAAATAATAGTATTTACCTTAACCCTTAAACTGTCCAAACGTAGATATACGTTTGTACGCGTACTGCTCCGACGTAGATCAACGTTTTATTTTTCATTCCTTCAAA
>WNWK01029343.1:0-24504 GCA_009830355.1 Cherax destructor | reverse complement strand
GATAAACCACCTCAACTACTGGGAACGCTTGAAGTTCCTAAACCTGTACTCTCTAGAACGCAGGCGGAGAGATACATTATTATTTAACATGGAAAATTCTCGAGGGCTTAGTACCAAACTTGCACACAAAAATCACTCCCTACGAAAGCAAAGACTCGGCAGGCGATGTAACATCCCCCAATGAAGAGCAGGGGTGCCACTAGCACGTTGAGGGACAACACAATAAGTGTCAGGGGCCCAAGATTGTTCAACTGCCTCCCAGCATACATCGGGGGATTACCAACAAACCCCTGGCTGTCTTCAAGCCGGGCTGTGGTTCAGTACGTTGGACTGCGTGCGGCCAGCAGTAACAGCCTGGTTGATCAGGCTCTGGTCCAACAGGAGGCCTGGTCACGGACCGGGCCGCGGGGGCGTTGACCCCTGGAATTCTCTCCAGGTAGACTCCAGGTAGACTATTACTATCACTACTACTATTACTACCACTATTACTACTGCTACTATTACTATCACCACTACTGCTACTATTACTATCACTACTACTGGTACTATTACTACCACTATTACTACTGCTACTATCACTACCATATTACTACTGCTACTATTACTATCACTACTACTACTACTATTACTACCACTATTACTACTGCTACTATTACTACCACTATTACTACTGCTACTATTACTACCACCACTACTGCTACTATTACTACCACTACTACTACTACTATTACTACCTCCACTACTGCTACTATTACTACCACCACCACTACTACTATTACTACCACCACCACTACTTTTATTACTACCACCACCACTACTACTATTACTACTACTATTACTACCTCCACTACTGCTACTATTACTTATTACTACCACTACTAATGGTACTATTACTACCACCACTACTGCTACTATTACTACCACCACTACTGCTACTATTACTACCACCACTACTGCTACTATTACTACCACCACTACTGCTTCTATTACTACCACCACTACTGCTACTATTACTACCACTACTACTGCTACTATTACTACCACTACTAATGGTACTATTACTACCACCACCACTACTACTACTATTACTACCACCACTACTACTACTATTACTACCACTACTACTGCTACTATTACTACCACTACTGCTACTATTACTACCACTACTGCTACTATTACTACCACTACTGCTACTATTACTACCACTACTGCAACTATTACTACCACCACTACTACTACTATTACTACCACCACTACTGCTACTATTACTACCACCACTACTGCTACTATTACTACCACCACTACTGCTACTATTACTACCACCACTACTGCTCTTTACTCCACTACTGCTACTATTACTCGCCCACTACTACTACTATTACTACCACTCTCTACTATTACTACCACTACTGCTACTATTACTACCACCACTACTACTACTATTACTACCACCACTAATGCTACTATTACTACCACTACTGCTACTATTACTACCACCACTACTACTACTATTACTACCACCACTACTACTACTATTACTACCACCACTAAATCTACTATTACTACCACTACTGCTACTATTACTACCACCACTACTACTACTATTACTACCACCACTACTGCTAGTATTAATACCACTACTGCTAATATTACTACCACCACTACTACTACTATTACTACCACCACTACTACTACTATTACTACCAACACTACTACTACTATTACTACCACCACTAATGTTACTATTACTACCACTACTGCTACTATTACTACTACCACTACTACTACTATTACTACCACCACTACTGCTACTATTACTACCACCACTACTGCTACTATTACTACCACTGCTTCTACTGTTACTACCTCTACTACTGCTATTATTACTTATTACTACCACTACTACTACTGCTACTATTACTACCACTACTACTGCTATTACTACCACCACTACTACTACTATTACTACCACCACTACTGCTACTATTACTACCACCACTACTGCTACTATTACTGCCACTACTACTACTATTACTACCTCTACTACTGCTACTATTACTTATTACTATCAACACTACTACTGCTACTATTATTACCTCCACTACTGCTACTTTTACTACCACTACTACTACTATTAATGCTACTACTACTGCTACTATTACTACTACTACTATTACTGCCACTACTACTGCTACTATTACTACCACCACTACTGCTACTATTACTACCACTACTACTGCTACTATTACTACCACTATTAATGCTACTATTACTACCACTATTACTGCTACTACTACAGCTACTATTAGTACTATTACTGCCACTACTACTGTTACTATTACTACCACCACTACTGCTACTATTAGTAACACTACTGCTACTATTACTACCACCACTACTATTGTTTAATGCAGCTTGAATACACATACACATTAATGTGATGTCTGCCTGAAATGCCCTGGCATGATAGTGACTTTCTTTGTACTTACTTAATCAAAATTGTAAATACACATTGTAACCTTGCAAAGAAATAAAATCTTTATCTTTAAAGTGTCCAACTTTAGAAAAATTCTTCTTGAAGAATTTATTGAATTACCTGGATATTTAAACATAAGTTTATTAAATGTGTTTAGTTACAGTTACTCATAAGTATAACTGAACAAGTTTTGAGTGATTACAAGAACCTTACACAGCAACACTTAAATTACCTAGTATAACTCAAGAAGTCAAAAAGACTTATTTCCATTCGGGTCTTTGAGGACCTCAGTGGAACCCCCTCTAAAAATTCATATTGGAAAAAAAATATTTTGGCCAAAAACTATATATTGCCATTTTCGGTTCTGAAATCTTGGATTTTTTGCTAATTATTACCACAAAAAAAAAAAAAACTCGTTTTATGGAGTAATTAGGTTTCACGAGTTTAGATTTTTAGATTTTGCCACCGAAGTAGCCAGTTTATTGTGCACCCCATATCTATCCTGTGGACGGTAGCGCAAGAGCATATGGATACACAAAAGGCCTAGGCACTAGGTCCCAAAAGGGTTAATTGTACATTTGGATTTATATCTACATTTCACTTATCTGTTACAAACAAATTTAGGAAATTTGCTTAGTATAACTGGTATCTTATTTTCATGAATAAGATATCTTTATATGTCACATAGGTTATTATATTGTCTATCTCTATATTCCTCAATAAGTGGACAATTAAGCACATAGTGTTCAAGACAGTGACCATATGCCTGACCACATAATTTGCATTTAGTTTGATCATCTGTGTGTCTCCCAAACTGCCAGAAGTACTTGTAGCCAAGCCTAAGCCTGGCCACTACAACATCAGTCAGTCTGTTCACATTGCTAGTTGCTCCATAAACATGCCCATCTATGCTCACGTTATCTTCTTGTAGGTTCGCCGGTATGTCCGGCCCGGGTCTTCTCCAAATGGTGACCCGGCCTCACGTTATCATGAGCACAGATAGGCACGTTCATGGAAATTAGATTTGGATTTATATCTACAGAGTTTAGCGGCCTCTTAACTATGACATTTTTGTACGGCTTTATTCTAGAGCCGGTTATATACACAGATTCAGCGTGACATTCTTTCAAAGTTTGGTTTATAACATGAGATGGCATCATCGGACCCATGTGGTGAACCATCACTAGAGGAAGGTTACTGGAATTATTTTCACAATCATTGTGAAGGTGCTCTCTCATTTTTATATAAACCATTCTCTTGTGACTGACTTGAACATTTTCATTACTGGTATACTATACTTAGAAGGTTGGGACAGGTAGCTGCCGATTTGTTAATTGCATTTTTGAAATTGAGTAATTTTTTTGTGTGAAATAACTAAAGTATGTTTCTTCTGAAGGCTTCAGTCTTTAATATCTTATAACAAGGATGATTCCTTCTAGTTGTGGGTTGTGTATGTACAAATTTTCCATTTTAATAACATAGTTATTAAACTAAGAATTGTTGGATTCTGTGTGATAAATGGAGAATCCTTCAGACCATCTTCAGCTTTCTAACGCTAGTATGGTTTTCCTAAATAGAAAAAGGTTTTGGCCTGTGTTGGTGGAAAATTTGCCAGTTTATTGAATAAATTATGAAAAAAAAAAAAAAAAGGGAAAATGAAAAAAAAAAAACTGATTTCTTGCTACAATTTGTGATGGCTTATCCGATCGGCTTTCACCATTTAACTTCTAATTAGCTTTACAGTCTTATAGCTGGTGTATCGTGCTTAGGTTCGAAATAGTTTTTGGCTGTGTGGGTGCCAGTTTGCCATTTTGATATTTTTTATTCACTCACCAAAAACAACACAATGTCTCCAGAAATTAGACTTAATCAAAAGGTGATATCTTATCACCAAAACTTAAGTCACTGAAGTGCACTTGTGTATGCGAGGAAGAGAAGGCGCAGAGAAACCCTCAAAGATAGCAACAATTGTAATGACTGATCGAAAACACTGGTGATAGTTAATGTTTATAACACAATACGAAGGTCACCTCACGGCTCATTCAGTCTTTATCACTCAACGTGTAGGGTCACTGAATACTCAATTATGTCCCTATTATACAGCACTAAATATATTTACACAACACTCTTACATTGTATATCACAAAGTACATTTCAAGTAATTTCCCTATACAGTAGGGCTGCTCGCCTGCTGCTCCAGTAGCTTTTCTTGGTCTTCCAACTGCTGTGCTTATCTTTCCACCAGCGTTTTGATGGTCCAGTTGCTGTTTTTTGTAGTTCAAGTGTTGTATATATCTGTCCACCTGCTCCTTTTGCTGGTCCAGCGGGAATTGATGGTCCATATGCTATTCTACTCCGGTTAGAGCTAACGACTGCTGCTCCAGGTTGCTTGTCATACTCCTGTTAATCATCATTTTGTTGCTACATATCGTGGTGGCGGCCAGTTGCTCTAACTGCTGTTTTACTGATGCTAAATTATCAAGTTGCTATTCTTGTTCATCTGCTATATTCGTCAGCATATCCATGAACCAAGGTAATCCTTCCTCCTGGAATTAAAAACCTATTAACAGAACCTGAGTGCCAGAAGACACGACAGCGTTGTTATTGCTGCATTTCATCATACAAAGCAAAAATATTGGACGTTTTTAGGTGTTCTGAGTGTGGACACCTTGAGCAGTAGAGATTCCATCTTTGCTGAGACTATTTATCTTTATTTCTAAAAAAGCCATATCTATTAACACAACTTCCATTAAATGATGAGACGACAGTCATTTATCTCACAGCAGTGTACATGGTAGGCACCATGCATAAACACTAACAACGTCAGGAGGCCTGTTTCCTCACTAATGGCAAACTACACTGTGCAACTGTTGGTACCAGTCTTCAAGATTTTTTTTTTTATCTCTGGAGCTCATATAAGGAAGGCAAATTTAATATTACTAACAGAAACACACTCCAATTGCAATATATAATCAGGTTCAATCAAACTTTAAGACCGTGTCGCTGTTAGTTAGTTTGATATCTTTATTATGCACCCCATACCCATCCTGTGGGCGGTAGTCAAAAGATTACAGAGGTACATAATGGGTCCAGGGACTGGACCTCAAGTTTGATAGCTGAGCAAGTTACAAAGGTAATGAACTCAGATGGTCACAATCATGACAAGTTAAAAGGTATTTGCAGATTACAGAGGTATATATAGGGTCCAGAGACTGGGCCCCAAAGTTTTGATAGCTGAACAAGGTACAATGGTAATGAATTCACTAGTTACAAGGTAATGAATCATGTAAGTAAATTTACTTACGTCTGTACATGGTTGCACTCATGAACAAATTATAAAGCAATGAGCAATCTATTAGTCTACACCCAGCCACAACTGTAATGAGTTATTGGTGCAAATTTTAATTGTTGGGTCACACACACACACATATACATATACACATACATATACACACACACATACATGTATATACATACACACATACACATACACACATATATACATACACACATATATACATACACACACACACACACACACACGTGTCAATGCTTTATTTACAGGGAGCAAAGTCAGGGTATTTTTCCAGAATGGTCTGTAATATACCACTGTGGATAAAATACGTTGACATATCTTGAACATTTCTGAGTGAGTAGTCTCTGAATTCATTAATTTTATCGCACTCCAGTACATAATGACGCAGGGTGTGACAATAATCCAACTGGCAAAGTTTACATTTTGTTTGGTCTACATCTGGTGGTTGTGATTTAACCTGCCAATGGAAATAAGTCACTCTGTCTGACTTTTTTGGGTTATCCTAGGTTCTCTACACATATGCTGCTATGTATGATAATGTATGTAAATGTATTTGTGTATACCTGAATAAACTTACTTACTTACTTATACTTGTAACCCAGCCGGAGGCGGGCGGTAGTGACATCCAAGAGTCTGCTTATTTTGTTGGATGCACCATAGACATGTGGCTCCTCCTGCATGATAGAATGATGATAGATGGACTGACTGGTGTCAATCTCCCTGAGTCTTAAGTCAATAAAATTCAGTTGAAGTTCTTTTCGTATTATTGTTCTCAAACTGCTAACTGACAAGCCAAGAGTGTCGCTGTCTGGCGTTTGTTAACAGACTAGGAAATCAGATCCACCCTAAAGGGAGGCTTACCTAATGTTCGTATTTTGTCCTGAGAAAACCACAGGAACATGTTTTTTGTCGTAAAATAGCCTGTACAACGAAGCCGGCTGTATGGTGAGGGCTCGGCCGTAGGCAACCGCTGGCTGGCGATGCTGGAGACGGGGTGTTTACGGACACTTATATGGCAGACTACAGCAGTAGCAGCACCACCATTGATGTGCTGCTGTTGGACTCTGACCGGAGCCATTTATTATCACCGAGGAGTGGGGGCCACATATTATTGAGTGACCCGCGTCCTTCACCTCTCACGCAGGTGTCCATGTCTCTCCCCCTTCAGTCAAATGAAATTTGTTATGTAACAAGAGTCGCAAATAAGTAGTGTTGTCAGATTCACCATGTTGTTGTTGCAGTGTCTTAGCGAGGTGTGCTTCAAAGTATCGCCCAACTGTTCAGATTCAGATTTTATTTCTTTGCAAGTTTACAATGTGATTGACAAGGTAGGTTTACAGTGTGTAATTACAATAATGATTTGCAGTGCAAAGAGCCACTATCATGCCTAGGCATTATGGGCTGACTAAAATGGGTTACAGACTACTTAATACATACTAGACAAATAAATCATAGTTTGTTAAAGTTGTACATCTGTTTTTATATATGGCAAACAGTAAAATGACTCAGATTACAGTATGGGAGTATTACAAAGGGACAAGTTGAAAGTAGTATACAGGTTGTATATATCAACAGTAAAATGACTTAAATTACAATATGGGAATATTACAATGGACCATGTTGAAAGTAATTTACAATATAAGATTGTTACAATTGAGTATAAGTCAGAATTTTTTTGTGTAGGTATTGATTTTATACAATGTAGTATTGAGTGATGTAATGAACTTTGAGCAATATATTTTTGAAGCTTTGATCTGCGATATACTTCAGTGACAAAACTTGATAAATGAAATATACACAAAATACACACACAAAAAAAATGAAATATTACACAATCTGTATTGTTGTATTATATTATATTAAATATCAAAAACTGCTTGCATAGCTTGTCCACCCACGCTATACTGTCCTGCCTTGCATCTCATTAATTATATAATACAGATTTTATAACGTCCTCTTTTTTCTACCATGTGTGTGTGCTATGCCATCGAAAACAGTAATCCCCAATGAAAAGCACCTCCAGTCTAGCTGGAAAAAAAACTTTTAAAATCTCTGTAGTTATTGAAACCATAGTGAAATGCTTGTCAACATTCTCATCGCCCTAATGGAGTCACCCAGCTTGATCCGGCAGCCTTTTGTTTTTACTTTTTTTAAATCCATCATATGTGGCGGAGTACGACCTCAGAACTACCTTGAGTAATATGTGGTGGAGTACGACCTCAAAACTACCTTGAGTAATGGGTGTCTTAGCTAAACATGGTTCTTAGAATAAAAAAAAACATTTCTACGTAACAAACACCATTGACTACAAAAATTCAATGGTGTATCTTCTTCCGTTCCTTTCATACAATTTAAACACCCATTCCCTCCTTTACCACTGCAGTGCTACCTTGAAGAAAATTCCACCACACTTTGTAACAACATCAATGAAATCTCTTATAAAGCTACGACAATGGAACGTAACCTCCATGGTAAACGCACCGCAGAACATATATTAATGTTATTCTCCCCAGTCAATGAACACCAGAAAATGAAACCTTGAGCAGTAACTCGACAGACCTGCTGACACAGCACCGGAAGAAAGAATACCCAATATCATCAGCAACTTCTTCAGCAAGTGTGTGCTCATATTCACGCGTGACTGTCATATAGTATATGTAGTTCTCTTGGAACCTGTCACACCTAACCTACCTATACTCTAAACCATTGGCACCTCCTACAGTACACCACAGTATGCCTCCTATAGTACTCCATAATGTACGTTCTGCAGTATTCCGTAGTGTATCCACTGTAGTACTCTAGAGTGTATCTCCTGTAGTATTCCAGTGTACCCTCTGCAACACAACAGTGTACATCTTGCAGCACTCCACAGTATACCTCCTATAAGTACTCCAGAGACCCACGATTCATCACTCCAAACATTTCACTGAACTCATTTCTTCCTCTCCTACTAGTGTATACACGTGTGTAAGTTGCATCGTCTGGATGTTGATAAAAATTACACGCAAACGTTGTCCAAAATAAAGGACTTTCTGCAAACGTATCTTTTCTTCACAATAATTAGTTGTAACCTTGTAAAATGTCATAAACCAAATTATAATAATTTCACTGTGATAATTTTATTATAAACGTCAAGTTAAGCTTACGTATTCTATTCCTTTTTAAGCTAGGTTAGGTTTATTTAGGTTGTGTTAGGTTACAAACCCCCCAAAAAATATATATTTAGCCACACATAAGCAAACTAAAAAAGAAAACCGGCTGCATTATACCAACAAGGTGGTTGAGCGTGACCAGGAAACGTTCGGATCTGAACGTTTATCACTGGTGTTCCAATAATGTATTGCATGGGGATCAGGGTAGCCGCTCAGCGCAGTGTAACAAAATTTCAAAATTTCATAAGCCCAAAAAACACACTGTCATCAGTGTACACTAGTCAAATCTTCCGGTTAACAATATGACGATTCATTCTAAATAATAAATAAATAAATAAATAAATAAATAATTTTATTTCATTGCAAGTTTACATCGAGATTTTGTTATTACAAACATGAACTGAAGTGCAAAGAGAGCCACTGGCATGCCATGGCATTATTAAGGCAGATTAATCTAATGGCTTATAGACTACTTAATACTAAGAAGTTGATTGAGTTTGTTTTAGTTAAACATTAGCTTATAACAGTTAATAAATGTACTCAAATTACAATCTGAGGATATTACACTGTGACAAGTGTTTTGTAGGATGGTTACATCAATAGTAAATATTGAAATTATATTATAGGAAAATAACAATGAGCATTGGTGAAGTAATTTACAGTATGAGTATTTAGTCTAGGGTGAGTTGGTGGTTTTTGAGAAGAGTTTTAAATTGATGTTCAGACCAGGTTATTTTAGTATTTACTGGTAATGAATTCCAGATTTTTGGGCCCTTTATGTGCATAGAATTTTTACACAGGGTGATATGGACACGGGGTATATAAAAAAGTGATCTGTGTCTTGTGTTATAGTCATGGGTCCTATTAAAGTGGGTGAGGGGAATTTTGAGCGGAGGGTTTATATTAGTTTATATAAGTGTGAATGTTCTGTACGGTGAGTAGTTTTAGGCTTTTGAATATTGGTGGAGTATGCTGCCTAGAGTGAATTTATTATCATTCTGACTGCAGCCTTTTGCTGGGTTATGATTGGTCTAAGGTGATTTAATGTTGTTGATCCCCATGCACAAATTCCATAGGTGAGGTAAGGGTAGATGAGTGAATGATACAGTGCAAGGAGAGCGTATCTTTGATAGTATGCCTACTGTCTTTGATATTTTCTTGGAAATTTGTTATATGTGTTTGGAATTTAAGGCTACTGTCAAGGTGGATTCCTAGGAATTTTCCCTCTGTGAGTCTTGTGATGGGTGAACCATTGAGCGTTATGTTAAGTGGAACGTACATTTATCACCACCAAAACATATTTTTTTTGTACGAGTTATCTATACGAGGAGAAATAATATTTATCTTTAACCACTTCACATGTAAGAATGTGAATATCAGAGTATCTGGCAGGACGGGCGCGCTGGCTGTGCAATATTGAAGGTTCGTGACTGCAGCGTCACCAGTGTTGATGCTGGAGTCAGGGAGGATAGTGTTGCTCACCATTATGATGTCCATGAGGCAGATACAGCTCCTCCTGCTCGGGTTATCTTTACTGTCTCCTGTGTTGTCTACAGGTAAGTTATGTCATTTTCCAGTTGCAGAACTGCAACACATTTGCCGTACGTTCTACATCAAGCACTATAACCTCTATTTAATGATTAATTTTATTTAAAACGTGGACCGCCATTCTGTTCCCAGGGAATAGCACGTCCACATAATAATAATAATAATAATAATAATAATAATAATAATAATAATAATAATAATAATAATAATAATAATAAAAAATCTTTATTTACTACAAGTACATGTAAATGGTATACAGGCCTAGCTGACATCAATGACATACTGCTGTATAGAAAGCCGCTTGAAATGCATGGATGGCATTCAAACCGTATTGTATATTTTCTGGAACGAGTAAAGATTTTGGGCTTCGACTGGTGCTCTGAATTAAGTTACGTTTTCCACGCATACATTAAGTCTTCAGAGATTCAGAGTAATCATTCCTGCCTCCAGACAAGTGACTATGTATGAATGCAGTTCAGTTATTTTGAAAGAAAGGGATGTTTTCCATTTACTTATTCATTGTCTCACTGAGTCAATCATTCAATATTATACAAATTCTTCCGTTCCGTGGTTTGTTTACAATCCTGTTATTACCATTAATGAGTCAAGCACAGTGGAAAATATTGATGCTAAATATTTAAAATCTATTTAAACAAAAAATAAAACACCGCCAAGGAATGAATCAAGGGAATAACTTTCCACGATATTGTACAATATTACTTTGTAACATAAAACATATTTCCTCAATCGTAACCAGAGATTTATTTTTGTATCAACTATAAATTTTGGCAATTAAATATCGTGCCATCGAGACACTAGAGAATGCTCACTATATGGCTATACATAAAATTACTTTTTAGGTTATGTACATAGACCTTTAATCCTTAATTTATATATTAAAGTATTTTTGATTGGTGGTGTACAGGTAAAATATAACCTTAATGACCCTTGTGCAATGATAAGTTTTATCTCTAACATCTCAACTCACAACCAAAGCTACGCCTTGAAGCCAAACATGATGCCTTAGCTATATTGATAACTTAGTCACACAGCACACACTCTCACAAATTATTTACGTTGATGGTTCTGTCCACCAATCCACTGGTGCAGCTGGTAGTGCTGCTGTTGTCATACAGAGTGATGGCTCTCTTAAAGAAATTGGAGCACGCATCAATAACTGGGTCTCTACCCTTCAGACAGAACTATTTGCCATCCTCCTTGCACTCAAATGCGTCCATGTATCTAAGGTTGACTCTCTAATTGTAACTGATTCTCTGTCATCCATAAATGCTCTCAACTCATCAAGTATAACTTGTAGCATGCTTGTGTCAGAAGCCAGACACAGGTATGGTAGGATTGTGGATAGTAGAGTCAGAGGCACATGCTGTGGATTCCATCTCACATTGGTCTTCAGATGCATGATAGAACTGATAAATTGGCTAAGTTTATGCTTTCAAAGAAGGGGTAGATTATAATCTTGGCTTGTCAGTTAGCAGTTTGAGAACAATAATACGAAAAGAACTTCAAATGAATTTTATTGACTTAAGACTCAGGGAGATTGACATCAGTCAGTCCATCTATCATCATTCTATCATTCAGGAGGAGCCACATGTCTATGGTGCATCCAACAAAAATAAGCAGACTCTTGATGTCACTACCGTCCGCCTCCGGCTGTGCAAGTATCTTTGGCAGGTTAAATCACCACCACCAGATGTAGACCAAACAAAAATGTAAACTTTGCCAGTTGAATTATTGTCACACCCTGCGTCATTATGTACTGGAGTGCGATCAAATTAATGAATTCAGAGACAACTCACTCAGAAATGTTCAAGATATGTCAAAGTATTTTATCCACAGTGGTATATTACAAACCATTCTGGAAAATACCCTGACTTTGCTCCTGTAAATAAAGCATTACCACGTGTGTGTGTGTGTGTGTGTGTGTGTATGTGTGTGTATGTATGTGTATTAATTACCATTTTATCCTAGGCACATGTCGATTGGGAAAAATGAGCCTGTTGTATATGTGTGTGTGTGTGTGTGTGTGTGTGTGTGTGTGTGTGTGTGTGTGTGTGTGTGTGTGTGTATGTATGTTAGATAGTTACATTTTGTCCTAGGCACATGTCGATTAGACACTAGGCCTGTTGTATATATATATGTGTGTGTGTGTAAGGAAACACTTCGAAATATATGTGTGTATGTGTGTGTGTGTGTACCATCTAGTTGTGGTTGCAGTGGGTCGATTCATACTCCTGGCCCCGTCTCTTCACTGTCCGCTACTGGGTCACTTTCCCTGCGCCATGAGCTTTATCATACCTCTTCTTAAAGCTATGTATGAACCTACCTCCAATTACATATCGCTTCCCAAACTATTCCACTTCCTGACCACTCTGTGACTGAAGAAATACTTCCTAACATCTCTGTGATTCATCTAAGCCTCAACTTCCAACTGTGTCCCTTGTTGCTGTGTCCCATCTCTGAACATTCTGTCTTTGTCCACCTTGTCAATTCCTATCAGTATCTTATATGTTGTTATCATGTCCCTCTATCTCCTCCTGTCCGTCCTCCAGTGTCGTCAGGTCGATTTCTCCTCGTAGGACATACCCTTAGCTCCGGACTAGCTTTGTTGCAAACCTTTACACTTTCTCTAGCTTCACGTGCTTGGCTAGGTGTCGGTTCCAAACTGGTGCTGCATACTCCAGTATGGGCCTAACGTACACAGTGTACAGGGTCCTGAACGACTTTTTATTAAGATGTCTGAATGCTGTTCTTAGGTTTGCTAGGCGCCCATATGCTGCAGCAGTTATTTCTGCTGGTGTGCGCCTCAGGAGATGTGCCTTTGGTGTTATACTCACTCCCAAGATCTTTTTCCTTGATTGAGGCTTGTAGTATCTGGCCCCCAGACTGTACTCCGTCTGCGGTCTTCGCCCTTCCACAATCTTCATGACTTTGCACTTGGTGGGGTTGAACCTGTGAGCCAATTGTTGACCAGGCTGTAGCCTGTCCAGATCCCTTTGTAGTTCTGCCTGGTCCTCGTCCGATTGAATTCTTCTCATCAACTTTACATCATCTGCAAACAGGGACACTTCGGAGTCTATTCCTTCCGTCATGTCTTTCACAAATATCAGAAACAGCACCGGTCCTAGGACTGACCCCAGAACCCCACTACTACCGGCGCCCACTCTGACACCTTGCCACGTACCATGACTCACTGCTGTCTTCCTGACAGGTATTCCTTGATTCATTGTAGTGCCTTCCCTGTTACCCTGCCTGGCCCTCCAGCTTCTGCACTAATCTCTTGTGTGGAACTGTGTCAAACGCCTTACAATCCAAGAATATGCACCCACCACCCTCTCTTGTCTTACTGCTGTCACTCCTGTCGTAGAACTCCAGTAGGTTTGTGACATTATGTGTGATTTCCTGTCCCTGAAACCGTGTTGGCTGTCGCTGATGTTTCCTCATTCCTTTCAGGTGTGTATGTGTATGTGTGTGTGTGTATGTGTATGTGTGTGTATGTGTATGTGTGTGTGTATGTGTGTGTGTGTGTGTGTGTGTATGTATGTGTGTATGTATGTGTGTGTGTGACCCAACAATTAAAATTTGCACCAAGAACTCATTAAGTTGTGACCGTGTAGACTAGTGAATTGCTCATTACTTTTTATAATTTGTTCATGATTGAAACCATGCATAAACGTAAGTAAGCAAATTTACTTACATGATTCATTACCTTTGTAACTTGTGAGTTCATTACCTTTGTAACTTGTGAGTTCATTACCTTTGTAACTTGTGAGTTCATTACCTTTGTAACTTGTGAGTTCATTACCTTTGTAACTTGTGAGTTCATTACCTTTGGTAACTTGCTCAGCTATCAAACTTTGGGTCCAGTCCCTGGACCCATTATGCATCTCTGTAATCTTTTGACTACCGCCCACAGGATGGGTATGGGGTGCATAATAAAAGATATCAAACTTAACTAACTAACTAACATCTCAACCTAACTACTCAATACAAAGGTCCAGAAGAGGCAAATAATGGGGGTCAATATAAAATTCACTTGCATGTCTGTATATACCGTTTGTATATATTGTATTCTTGTATGTACTATATATTCTCGTAAGTATGTGTGCGTTTGTGTGCCTTACGTTAGTCTAGCACAGCAGTCTACCTTATTTTATTCCTTCTATAGAAAATTTGCCTAAATTTGTACATTTCAGTTGTATCCTGTAACAGTATCTCAGATTAGTTCTTTAACTTATAATTCTATCACACTTTCATAGACCTTATGCTGTTCTTGGCTCCTGAGGTCCTTACACAGGCAGCAGAGGGGAAACCACAACATACCAGGCAGCAGAGAGGAACTACATTATACCAGGCAGCAGAGGGGAAACTACAACATGCCAAGCAGCAGAGAACCACAACATGCCAGGCAGCAGAGGGGAACCACAACATACCAGGCAGCAGAGAGGAACCACAACATGCCAGGCAGCAGAGAGGAACCACAACATACCAGGCAGCAGAGAGGAATCACATTATACCAGGCAGCAGAGGGGAACCACAACATACCAGGCAGCAGAGAGGAACCACAACATACCAGGCAGCAGAGAGGAACCACATTATACCAGGCAGCAGAGGGGGAACCACAACATGCCAAGCAGCAGAGAGGAACCACAACATACCAGGCAGCAGAGGGGGAAACTACAAATATACCAGGCAGAAGAGAGGAACCACATTATACCAGGCAGCAGAGGGGAACCACAACATACCAGGCAGCAGAGAGGAACCACATTATACCAGGCAGCAGAGGGGAACCACAACATGCCAAGCAGCAGAGAGGAACCACAACATGCCAGGCAGCAGAGGGGAACCACAACATACCAGGCAGCAGAGAGGAACTACAAACACAGGCAGCAGAGAGGAACCACAACATACCAGGCAGAGGAATCACATTATACCAGGCAGCAGAGGGAACCAACATACCAGGCAGCAGAGAGGAACCACAACATACCAGGCAGCAGAGAGGAACCACATTATACCAGGCAGCAGAGGGGAACCACAACATGCCAAGCAGCAGAGGGGAACCACAACATACCAGGCAGCAGAGAGGAATCCACAGCATACCAGGCAGCAGAGAGGAACCACATTATACCAGGCAGCAGAGGGGAAACCACAACATACCAGGCATCAGAGAGGAACCACAACATGCCAGGCAGCAGAGAGGAAATCCACAACATGCCAGGCAGCAGAGATGAACCACAGCATACCAGGCAGCAGAGAGGAACCACAACATGCCAGGCAGCAGAGAGGAACTACAACATGCCAGGCAGCAGAGATGAACCACAGCATACCAGGCAGCAGAGAGGAATCCACAACATGCCAGGCAGCAGAGGGGTGCTTCACAACATGCCAGGCAGCAGAGGGGAACCACAGCATGCCAGGGCAGCAGAGGGGTACTACAACATGCCAGGCAGCAGTGGGGTACCACAACATGCCAGGCAGCAGGTACTCACAACATGCCAGGCAGCAGAGGGGTACTACAACATGCCAGGCAGCAGGGGGGAAAACCAACATGCCAGGCAGCAGAGGGGTACTACAACATGCCAGGCAGCAGAGGGGTACCACAACATGCCAGGCAGCAGGGGGGAAACCCAAAGCATGCCAATCAGTACATCATCAACAGCTGTTATTAGCACAGGTGTGGTAAGCCTTGGTCCACTTGGCACTACCCGCATACCTGAGAGTGAGTCCCCTTTCCTGAGCACCTGTACAGTGTTGACATCCTGCAACGTCAGCCCCAGGGCGCTGCTGCCGTCCCCCGGTTCACTCTCTCATCACTGATACATTTGGTAATGGGCAGAATACTCTTGATAATTTATGTCTGAACGAGTGTTTTGAGTCCAGGTGGTGTGTGTGTGTGTGTGTGTGTGTGTGTGTGTGTGGTGTGTGTGTGTGTGTGTATCCCCTTTTTTACTCCCCCTGTTTGTGGTTGCAGGGGCCGATTCATAGCTCCGGGCCCCCGCCTCTTCACTGATTGCTACTAGGTCCTCTCTCCCTGCTCCATGAGCTTTATCAAACCTCGTTTTAAAAACTATTTTGGTTCCTGCCCCACTACGTCATTTCAGACTATTCCACTTTCGATAACTCGACTGAAGAAATACTTCCTAACACCCCTTTTTTCATCTGAGTCATCAACTTGTTGTGGCCCCTTGTTTCTGTGCCCCTTTTGGAACATCCTGTCTCTGTTCATTTTAAACCTCGCAGCATTTATATGTCGTTATCATGTCTTCCCTAACCCTCCTGTCCTCTAGTGTCGTCAGGCCGATTTCCCTTAACCTTTTTTCGTAGGACATTCCCGTAGCCTGGGACTAGTCTTGTTGAAAACCCTTTTGCATTTTTCTCAAATTTTCTTGACGTGCTTGTCCAGGTGTGGGTTCCAAACTGGTGCTGCATACCCATGGGCCTGACGTATGGTGTACAGAGTTTTGGGAAATAAATTTCCCTTTCGAGGTATCGAAACGTTTATTCTTAGGTTTCCAGGCGCCCATGTGCAGCAGTTATCTGGTTGATGTGCGCTCAGGAGATGTGCTCGGTATTATACTCATCCAAGATCCTTTTTTTGAGTGGGGTTTTGGGTTTTTTCACCTAGCCTATACTCTGTCTTCGGTCTTTTTTTTCCCTTCCTCGATCTTCATTACTTCGCATTTGGCGGAGTTAAATTGAGGAGCCAGTTGCTGGACCAGGTGTCCAGCCTGTCCAGTTCTCTTTTTAGTCCTGCCTGAACCTCATCTGATTTAATTCTCCTGATTAACTTCACATCATCTGCAAACAGGGGCACTTGAGTCTATCCCCTTTGTCATGTCATTCACATATACCAAGAATAGCACTGGTCCTAGGACTGACCCCCGTGGAACCCCACTCGTCACAGGCGCCCACTCTGACACCTTACGCACCATGACTCGTTGTTGCCCCTTTCCCGTCGATTTCCCGATCCATTGCAGTGCTCCTTTTTTTGTTATACGTGCCTTTATCCTCTAGGTTTTGAATTAATCTCTGTGAGGAACTGAGTTGAAAGCCTTCTTTCAGTCAAAGAAAATGCAATCTACCAATTTCTTTCTGTCTACTTCCGTTACCTTGTCATAAAATCCCGTAGGTTTGTGAAAAGGATTTGCCTTCCATGGGAAACTGCGTTGTCGTTTATAAGCTTGCTCCGTTCTAGGTGCTCCACCACTCTACTCTTTATAATCTTCTCCATGACTTTGCATATGATACACGTCAGTGACACTGGGGCTGTAGTTTAGTGCCTTGTTGTCTCTTTTCTTAGAAATGGGGACTACATTTGCCATCTTCCATACTCTCAGGTAGTTTCCCAGTTTCAATGGATGTCTTGAAAAATTTTTGTTAGTGGCACACAGCATCTCTGCTCCCTCTCGAAGGACCCCCAGAGAGATTTTGTCCAGTCCCACTGCTTTTTAGGTATCAAGTTCAATTAGCAGCTTCTTCACCTCCTCCTCGGTTGTGTGTATTTCATCCAGCAATTTTTTGACCTATCCCTTGTGGTGACCCTTATTCTGCCTTCACAGAGTTCTTTCTGTCTCCACTGTAAATACTTAAATCTCATGTTGAGCTCCTCACATACTTCTTGATCGTTTCTTGTGAGTTCCCCACCTCTTTCCCCAGCCTGGGCACTGGTCCTTGACTGTTGTCTTTTCCTGATGGGCTATACAACAGCGGATCAGACTTGACTTCATGCTATGTATCTGGCTCTCCGACTAATTTTTTTTTTCCTGGGACCCTTTTTTTCTGCACTTTTCCATTCTATGGTACACTTTGTTTTTGCTTCCCTTTCACCTTGGGTAAACCAAGGGCCTTCCTGGTCTTCCCATTACTTTGTTGCCCTTGGAAAAAAAAAATTTTCTCTGCCTCCTTGCATTTTCTTGTTACGTATTCCATCATTTCCTTTACTGACTTTCCTATCAATTCCTGTCCCACTGAACCTCCTACAGGAAGTTCCTCATACCTGGGGGTAGTCCCCTTTTTTAGTTTTGGCTTTTCCCATTCAGCTCCTGTTCCCTCTCCACTTGTAACTCTACTATGTATTCAAAGCTCAGAACCACGTGATCACTAGCCCCCGAGGAGTCTTTTATATGTGATGTCCTCGATGTCTGAGCTACCAGGGTGAATACAAGGTCCAGTCTTGCTGGTTCATCCTCACCTCTTTCTCTGGTAGTGTCTCTAACATGTTGATGCATGAGGTTTCCAGTACCACATCCATCATCTTGGATTCCATGTTTCGGGACCCCCATGTGGCTCCAGATTTTCCTCAACCAATCTCCTTGGGGTTAAATCAATCAAACCAGTAACTTTGCTCTACCCATGTCTCTTCTGGCCCCCCAGATAGAGGTATCCACCATTCTCTGTTGCTCTCTTCATATTCTTTCTTGGCCTCTGCAGTTCTGTGGTGGGTTGTACATCACTGCAATGACTCCCTTTTATGTCCCAAAGACTGAATTGTACCTACTATGTAGTCCCTTTCCCATTTCGTCCATTTCTTCCATTATCTAAAATCTGCATCAGTTTTTAATGAGCAATGCAACTCCTCCTCCCTCTCTGCTCCTTCTATCTTTCCTCAGGATCTGATATCCGGGTAGGAAGATTGGTTTGTTATCATCCCAGTGAGTATCGTTTCTGTGAGTGCTATGATGTCTGGGAAAGTCTGCTTGATTCTTTCATGCCACTCCCATTTATTTGTTATTCCATCAGCATTCATATACTAAACCTTCAACTTCTTCTAAAACTGTGGTCTGGGGAGAATGTTGGGGTTGGGAGAGGGGAGACATAGCAGAGAACTATGGGGGTGCTGTGGGTGAACTTTGTGATGAGGGTGGGGACAGTGAGTACGTGTGTGGGTTTTGGTTAGGTTGTTTGGTTGCATTGGGGTTGTCGTCTGTGTGGTGTGTGTGTACTCACTGAGTTGTGGTTGCAGGGGTCGATTCATAGCTCCTGGCCGCCTGTGTGTGTGGTGTGTGTGTGTGTGTGTGTGTGTGTGTGTGTGTGTGTGTGTGTGTGTTATGGAGTGTTCTTTCATAGATTGGGTAATGAACAGACGAGATTTGGATGGTAACTTGGTGTATTGAGGGCAAATAGACAGGGTGGAATCTCAAGAGTCGCAGGCCTAGTCTTCTACACGGTATCTGGATCGTAATCGAGGCACTGCCCGAGCAGGGCTCATAGCGTTCAAAGGGTTGACCTTTGACATGGGTGACCTTTGACATTGGGCTAACGGTTGCATCGGTTGGTCACGTGAGCAGAAACGGTTATACCCTATGAACTCTCACTGAGCTTACAGTGACATGTGTGTATGTGTGTGTGTGTGTGTGTGTGATACTATGAGTCATCTGAGGCAGTGATAGTGTGACTGTCTTCTCTGCTGCTCAGCCTTATACAGTGTAGGGCCCTGCTGCTGGTGCTGACACTGGTGGTGCTGGACACTGCAGGTGCTGACACTACAGGTGCTGACACTACAGGTGCTGACACTGCTGGTGCTGACACTGCTGGTGCTGACACTTCAGATGCTGACACTGCAGGTGCTGACACTGCAGGTGCTGACACTGCTGGTGCTGACACTTCAGATGCTGACACTGCAGGTGCTGACACGCAGGTGCTGACTCTGGTGGTGCTGACACTGGTGGTGCTGACACTGGTGGTGCTGACACTGGTGGTGCTGACACTGGTGATGCTGACACTGGTAGTGCTGACACTAGTGATGCTGACACTGGTGGTGCTGACTCTGGTGGTGCTGACACTGGTGGTGCTGATACTACAGGTGCTGACACTGGTGGTGCTGATACTACAGGTGCTGACACTGGTGGTGCTGATACTACAGGTGCTGACACTGGTGGTGCTGATACTACAGGTGCTGACACTGGTGGTGCTGATAATAGTATTGCTGACATTTACTGAGATGTGTTGAACTGTGACTGAGGTGTGTTGAACTGTGACTGAGATGTGTTGAACTGTGACTGAGGTGTGTTGAACTGTGACTGAGGTGTGTTGAACTGTGACTGAGGTGTGTTGAACTGTGACTGAGGTGTGTTGAACTGTGACTGAGATGTGTTGAACTGTGACTGAGGTGTGTTGAACTGTGACTGAGATGTGCTGAACTGTGACTGAGGTGTGTTGAACTGTGACTGAGGTGTGCTGTGAACTGTGACTGAGTGTGTGTTGAACTGTGACTGAGGTGTGTTGAACTGTGACTGAGGTGTGTTAAAATATCAACAAGATGGTCTGGTATTGCACATTCTCAACACAAAACATTAACACTGAAGGCAAGACTTGAGTTGTGTCTTGATGATATGTTAGAGTATTGTTGATAAACTATCGCCTTCTAAAGTGCGTTCCAAGGAACAATCTTGACGTCGCTTTTAAGATTTGTAGCAATAGTCAAATTTAAGTTACTAAGTATGTGTGTGTGTGTGTGTGTGTTGTGTGTGTGTGTGTGTGTGTGTTAGTTACCATTTTGTCCTAGGCACATGTCGATTAGACACTAGGCCTGTTGTATATGTATGTGTGTGTGTGTAATGAAACACTTGAAATGTTTCTGGCCCTGCCGGGAATTGAACCTCGAGCCCTCCAGTGAAGCAAGAGCGCTAGCCACCATGCCATCGGGGCGTGTTTTGTGTGTGTGTGTGTGTGTGTGTGTGTGTGTGATGTTTTTGTTTTTGTTTTTGCTTGTGAGAATATCCTGCAAGAATTATATTCTATATGATTAACATACAAACAAAGTAATGGGACTTTTATTTTAGAAATCATCTCGCCTATTTAAGAAGTTCTTCAATACTTTAATAAGTAAGACACATGTGCAACACTTAGGTAACATAACTTTGTTCCGTAACGTGTCGCCTACAGAATAGGCTTCTTCAGTTGAGTATAGAGTAGACAGCAGAAGGAGCAGAGATGTAAAGACGATGTAATCAGTCCATCACCATTCGAGGTGGTCAGTCCCTCAGCCTGGGAACCGGTTTTCCCTCCAGAGCCTTGGAAACCTTCTCTGAATAAAGTGTTCAATTAATCTTGTCGTGGCTATCATCTACAACTCGTGGGTATCTTATAGCATCTACACTTACATGAGTCCTACTCGTGGCTATCATCTACTACTCGTGGGTATCTCATAGCATCTACACTTACATTTACTAGTTCCTGGGAGCTTGTCTTTGGGCCTGACGGAAAAACCCTTGATTGACAACACCTTTCACAGAAGGCAACAAGGTCTCAAAATCTAGTAGACAAAAGTCACAAAGCCTAATTGATTGAGGCTTCAGCAGAAGAGATGTTGTCTTGGATCAACACATGCAATATTCCATTAAATCTGGCGGCACAAGGTCAAGGAGAAGTAAGAGTATTGAGGTGTGTGAGGTGTGAAGGTCGCCATCTTCCCAGGCAGCAATCAGGGTCAAGTTTGATATCTCTGAAGGAAAATAAATCTGACTTATTTAGTTTTATGTCTGTCCAGTGCCACACCTCGGTTGGTACTGTGACTTGCAGGTGTCACATGACTTGTCCAGTGCCACACCTCGGTTGGTACTGTGACTTGCAGGTGTCACATGACTTGTCCAGTGCCACACCTCGGGTTGGTACTGTGACTTGCAGGTGTCACATGACTTGTCCAGTGCCACACCTCGGTTGGTACTGTGACTTGCAGGTGTCACATGACTTGTCCAGTGCCACACCTGGGTGGTACTGTGACTTGCAGGTGTCACATGACTTGTCCAGTGCCACACCTCGGCGTTGGTACTGTGACTTGCAGGTGTCACATGACTTGTCCAGTGCCACACCTCGGGTTGGTACTGTGACTTGCAGGTGTCACATTACCTGTCAAGTGTCACACCTCCGGTGGTACTGTGACTTGCAGGTGTCACATTACCTGTCAAGTGTCACACCTCAGGTTGGTACTGTGACTTGCAGGTGTCACATTACCTGTCAAGTGTCACACCTCAGGTTGGTACTGTGACTGTTGCAGGTGTCACATTACTTGTCCAGTGTCACACCTCAGGTGGTACTGTGACTGTTGCAGGTGTCACACTACCTGTCCAGTGCCACACCTCAGGTTGGTACTGTGACTGTTGCAGGTGTCACGCTACCTGTCCAATGCCACACGTCAGGTTTCCACACGAGGAAGGTGTAAGATTGACTATTTCACTGTTACTCTGTCCTCCCATGACCAGTCACTGTTGCACTGTCTTCCCATGACCAGTCACTGTTGTTCCACCATGAGTCCGTGTTACACTTTCCTCCCATGACCAGTCACTGTTGCTCCACCATGAGTCACTGTTACACTGTCCTCCCATAACCAGTCACTGTTGTTCCCCCATAAATCACGGTTACACTGTCCTCCCATGATCAGTCACTGTTGTTCCACCATTGTCAGTAGTAGTTCAGTAATAGTAATCTTACCAACCATTAGTGAGTCACAAGCCTTTCACGTGATCACTGACCGTTAATAGCCTTTCTGCTGACCAAGCCGTGTCAAGGGTCATCCTTTGAATGCCATGAGCATCCTAGCCCACTAGTGTCAGTTCAAGTCAGGATAGCAGAGTAGACAGGCAGAGGCTCTGAGTGCTCTACCATTAATATCACTAATATAAGTTACCAACCAAGTTGCGTTTGTGTTTATTACCAAATCCATCGTCAAGAACCCCACACGACACCATGAGTCACTGTTACACTGTCCTCCCATGACCAGTCAGTCACTGTTGTTCCACCATAAGTCACTGTTACACTGTCCTCCCATGACCAGTCACTGTTGTTCCACCATGAGTCACTGTTACAATGTCCTCCCATGACCAGTCACTGTTGTTCCACCATGGGTCACCGTTATTTTGTTCTCCCTACACCAGACATTGTTATACTGTTATTTCACGGTCAGTGAAATAACAAAAATGAAATCACTGTTTCGCTGTCGCCTCACTGTTGTGTCCTTGTTTCCTGAGTGTTGTTTTCCTTGCTCTTGTCTCTCTGATGGCTCATTTTCATTGTTCTTATTCTTCTAGTAAATAATTTTTTGTTTTTATGCTCTTATTGGTTTATTTGTCTTGTTCTTACGCTCTTACTGGTTTATTTTCTTGCTCTTACTGGTTTATTTTCCTTGACCTGAGTATGAAAGGCTGTTAGTGACGCCTGGGGCACGAAAGAAGAGAGGCACTTCACACATCGGTCCAGGACCAGACCTCGTGGTGGACCAGACCTTTATCAACACGACTTACTGATGGCCCCACGAGGTCCAGGACCAGACCTCGTGTTGGACCAGACCTTGATCAACACGACTTACTGATGGCCCCACGAGGTCCAGGACCAGACCTCGTGGTGGACCAGACCTTGATCAACACGACTTACTGATGGCCCCACGAGGTCCAGGACCAGACCTCGTGGTGGACCAGACCTTGATCAACACGACTTACTGATGGCCCCACGAGGTCCAGGACCAGACCTCGTGGTGGACCAGACCTTGATCAACACGACTTACTGATGGCCCCACGAGGTCCAGGACCAGACCTCGTGGTGGACCAGACCTTGATCAACACGACTTACTGATGGCCCCACGCACTCCGGCATACGTACCATACAAATGCAACTAATGTGACATTTTATTGTGGCATTTTATTTGTGTCCTTTTACTTTTACGTATTGTCGGTAATTCTACTAATATTAATACATACGTACCACAGCTTGGTTGATCAGGAACAAACTGCACATCTTCTTTAATACTGTCTACAGTAGATCATTCTGGCAGAGATAAATGCACATCTTCACTGAGACGCTATAATACAGATCACTGCACTTTGTTCTCATGTGATGGTAACTGAACCTGCTAGAAGGACACCTTAGAAGCTGCCGTAGATGATGAACCCTTACTGACATACTAGAAGATAACATGAAGTCTCCCAGCTCAGACCCACACTACTGAAGTCTCCCAGCTCAGACCCACACTACTGAAGTCTCCCAGCTCAGACCCACACTAC
>WNWK01029342.1:0-24505 GCA_009830355.1 Cherax destructor | reverse complement strand
ACTGGGCATCAGATGAATGAAATAGTGGAGAATGTTGGTGTGTGTGTTCAGTGAGGAACTGGGTGCAGCGTTTCAAGGTTGGTGGCGGTGTCAATTACCGTCTGCCAAACCTCGGCCTGGCCCCTTGAAGACGGCATCTGTTCGTACCTTAACTGTGTTAAAGAAGCAGTTAGAAAGTACAGTATGGCCCCGTTTCGGTGTTTCACCTACGGCGTCTGCATACAGCGAGTTCAAATTATGACCAAAAGTTTCTATATGGCGAGCTGTCTTTCAAATACACGCACGCCACCAGGTTTGTTTACATTCTCCGTGACCACATCTCTCTATTATGTAATAATCACTCTTGGGCACATTAAAAGTCCTATTTTACATCAATATAGACATTTTCATTAATTCATCTATGATATTTTCTTCAAAATTACATAAGAAACATGTTACATAGCATATAAACATGCTGTTTATATGCTATGGAGGTGGTTGCCAGGCGGAGGGAAAACATTATGTAATACAGTAGACCCTCATTTAGCACGACTTTATGTTGCGCGTTTTGGGTATTACGCGATTGAAGAATTGCGGCACATTTTTATCTAACACGACGTAAACCTTATATTACGCGATTCGCTGGAGGGGAAAAATTTTGAGCCCGCGGTCGCCTGCAGTAGGTTAAACCATTGAGTCAGTGGGGGTCCTACTAAGGGTGGCTATGAGCCACAACAAGTGTTTAATGCTGACGAGACAAGTGTTTTCTGGAAGAAAATGCCAACATGAACTTATATCAGTCAGCAAGAGAAAAGTGCACCAGGCTTCAAGACAGCAAAGGATCGCTTCACCTTGCTCCCTTTTGGGTAATGCATCAGGTGATTTCAAGTGTAAGCCCATGGTTATTTACCGCTGTAAGAATCCTCATGCTTTGAGGAAAAGGAATTTGTTTTTCCTTCAAAACTAAGTTTATTCAGGTATACAGAGATAGTTACTTGATTATCATACATAGCAGCATGTGTAGAGAACCTAGGATAACCCAAAGTGTTATCCTAGAGAACCTAGGATAACCCAAAGTGTTATCCTAGGAGAACCTAGGATAACCCAAAGTGTTATCCAGAGAACTAGGATAACCCAAAGTGTTATCCTAGAGAACCTAGGATAACCCAAAGTGTTATCCTAGAGAACCTAGGATAACCCAAAGTGTTATCCAGAGAACCTAGGATAACCAAAGTAGTTATCCTAGAGAACCTAGGATAACCCAAAGTTTGGGTTATCCTAGGTTCTCTACACTATGCTGCTATGTATGATAATCTTTGTAACTGTATCTGTGTATACCTGAATAAACTTATAGTTTGACTTGACTGACTGACTTACTGAATGACTTGACTGACTGACTTACTGAATGACTTGACTGACTGAATGTCGTGACTGACTTACTGAATGTCTTGACTGACTTACTGAATGTCTTGACTGACTTACTGAATGTCTTGACTGACTTACTGAATGACTTGACTGACTTAATGAATGACTTGACTGACTTACTGAATGACTTGACTGACTGACTTACTGAATGTCTTGACTGACTTACTGAATGTCTTGACTGACTTACTGAATGTCTTGACTGACTTAATGAATGTCTTGACTGACTTAATGAATGTCTTGACTGACTTAATGAATGTCTTGACTGACTTACTGAATGTCTTGACTGACTTACTGAATGTCTTGACTGACTTACTGAATGTCTTGACTGACTTACTGAATGTCTTGACTGACTTACTGAATGACTTGACTGACTGACTTACTAAATGACTTGACTGACTGACTTACTGAATGACTTGACTGACTGACTTACTGAATGACTTGACTGACTGACTTACTGAATGACTTGACTGACTGACTTACTGAATGACTTGACTGACTGACTTACTGAATGACTTGACTGACTGACTTACTGAATGACTTGACTGACTGACTTACTGAATGACTTGACTGACTTACTGAATGTCTTGACTGACTTACTGAATGTCTTGACTGACTTACTGAATGTCTTGACTGACTTACTGAATGTCTTGACTGACTTACTGAATGTCTTGACTGACTTACTGAATGACTTGACTGACTGACTTACTAAATGACTTGACTGACTGACTTACTAAATGACTTAACTGACTTACTGAATGGGCTGACTTACTGAATGACTTGACTGACTTACTGAATGACTTGACTGACTTACTGAATGACTTGACTGACTTACTGAATGACTTTATTAAAGTTAGAGACACTCAGTACAACCATCGACTTCAGTTCCAGAATCTCTACTATCCACCTCAGCCCAGTAGGGCCACAGCATAACGCTCCACTCTCTTCACAATCATCCACAAACATCAGCACCCACAATTTAAGGTAAATACTATTATTTCTGTTACATTTGTAGTCTTAAGCAGTAAAAACAACATAATACATCACGATAATGAACTACAATTACATATTCTCTTTTATATTTGTAAGATCTGTTGGTCTAAAAAACTTGTTTGGCTTTTTGGGGACTCTCAGAACGTAACCCTATTTTTCCCATAAGTTCTTTTAATTATCTAACACGATTTTAGCTAACACGACGTTTTCAGGAACGTAACTACCGTGCTAAATGAGGGCCTACTGTACTAATAATAATCACTCTTGGGCACATTAAATGTCTTATTTTACGTTAATATAGACATTTTCATTAACCCTTTTATGGTTTTCACCGTACTAGTACGGCTTACGCCCCAGGGTTATTGACATACTAGTACGCATAAATTCTAGCGCCTCAAATCAAGCGGAAACAGGCTGGTAGGCCTAGATGAGAGAATGGGTCTGTGCGGTCAGTGTGCGCAGTATAAAAAATCCTGTATGGTATTTATGGTTGTATTCTCGTTTTCTTGGTCTCATTTGATAGAATGGAAGATATATTACAGAAATAGTGATAAATTTAATTGGTTTCACGATGACAAGTACCTTGAAACTGAGCGCAAAGTAGCGAAAATGTTCGATTTTTGCCAATGTTCAAGAGTAAACAAATCACGCCATCTCCAATACACATTAACTGGCTAGTCTAATATTCTTGCACAAGTGCACTGATATTATTTATACCATTTTACAATGATGCAGTAGTATACATAACAGAAAATCTTCATTTTTTTTGTGAGAATAAAAATTCAAAATGGAAAGCAAAAGTAATGTAAGAGGGGCATGGAGACGTGACTAATGAACAGATAAATGTTATTTTAGTGCCAGGAATGTCTGTCTCGTTTATTCTGGACCCTATTTTGAAATTGGCATCTTTTGAAATTTGTGTGAAATTGGCCAAATTGCCAATTTCTGACCACTTTATTGGGTAGTTGAAATTGGTAAATTGGCGGTTTCTTGTACTCAATTGATAGAACAAATGGAATTTAAGAAACAGCTATAATTTTAGTAGACTGAAATATTTTAATTGACGGAAAATAGGGCTCAAAGTGCGCGAAATCGCTGATGCGTAAATATCGTCAATACCGCTAACTTTGCGAGAGCATAATTCCGTTAGTTTACCATCAAATTTCAAACTTTTGGTGTCATTATGATCGGAAAAAGATTCTCTATTATTTAAGATTTTTTTTTTTTTTTTAAGAAAAATTTTCGACCCTGAGAACGAGTT
Source organism: Cherax destructor (assembly GCA_009830355.1). Taxonomy (NCBI): domain Eukaryota; kingdom Metazoa; phylum Arthropoda; class Malacostraca; order Decapoda; family Parastacidae; genus Cherax; species Cherax destructor. Next base: position 20,850 of record WNWK01029342.1, on the reverse strand, counting down.
TGGGAGAGGGCCTCTTGACCCTGAAAGGGTTAATCCATCTATGAATTTTTTTTCAAAATTATATAAGAAACACGTTACATAGCATATAAACATTTTATGTTTATATACTATAAGGTGTTATAGCCGGGCGGAGGAAAAACATTACGTCACTCCCCTTAATGCATAACGCTTTTGTGTACAATTCTCAGCATGAATTATTCATTACTTCTCCCTTTGTTTATGATGGCATCTAAAGGTAGTTGATAGAAACGATTAAACTCGGTAAACATGGTATGTCGATGGTAATAATATAGCTCTGGGCCACATGTAGGTAGGTGTAGGTATGTAGCCTAGGCAGACTACATACCTACATTATTATTATAACTGATAATTATACTTATGTGTAGCTGTATTACAGTGGAACCCCCACTTTCGAACTTAATCTGTTCCAGGAGTTAGTTCACAACTCAAACGTCTCGTAAGTCGAATCAATATTTCCCACAAGAAATAATGGAAATACAAATAATTCGTTCCTACTGTCAGGAGGCATGACAAAATAGTACTTCACTCTGATGCTATTATCAACTCGACAGCTTATTTATCTATCACAATTCATCTAATATGACATAATAAACAATATAAATAACATAAAACCTGATATACTCTAGAATGAATAAAATATGTATATCATTACGAATGTGGTGGCAGGGGAGGACGGTGGAGGCGGGCATTCTTGCTCCAGCTATGAAAACATCTTCCCATTCTTTCCTTCTTCAGACGTGTTAGTATAAGAGAAAACAGAGTTTGTAATGCTAACTGCATTAGATCACTTTTTTCATAAGAAAATCATAATATACAAATGAACAGTTGAACGTAGACCATTTACATACCTTGCAGAAGATAGGCAGAGCGGCTTATGCTGTCAGGAGTTTATTTCGTTTCGTCATTTTTCTATTGCTTAACCGCTACACTCTTAATGCTACACTTTGTCACTGAACTTAACTGCTTTAAACTCCACAACCTGCGCCTGTGCTGGAGTGCAGGAACACATTAAAATCACTAAGAGTGTGTTATTAGTCTTGAAGATGCCATATTAACCCTTAAACTGTTCACACGTAGATATACGTTTACTCGCGTACTGCTCCGAATGTAGATGTACGTTTTTTTCAAATGCTTTTAACCTTGCCATGATAAGCCTGAGTTGCCTAGAGATTAGAGAATGGGTCTGTGCACTCAGTGTGTGCAGTATTACAAAATGTGGGAATGACAAACAAAATGCACTCTTCATTTTAACCCTTTCAGGGTCCAAGGGGGTCTCCGAAACTCGTCTCAGGGACCATGAATTTAAAAAAAAAAAATTTTTTTTATGAAATTATAGTTTTTTTCTAAATCTAATAGGCTAAAAATACATTTTTGCGATCAATACTTTCTGAGATATAGAAGATTGAAGTTGACCAAAATGGAACCACTTACGGCAACATCGCCGATTGCCTGTCACCCGGTAATAGTTTATTTTTTATACTTTTTTCTTTTATTTCTTAACATTTTATTTTGTCAAGTAACTTTTATGTCCTGTGAGACCAATATAAACCATATTTTGTATATAGTATACACTCCTTGTATACTACACAATAACTGCTGGCTGACTGGCTGACCAGCTGGCTGGCTGGCTGGCTGTCTGGCTAGATGACCAGCTGGCTGGCTAGCTGACCAGCTGGCTGGCTAGCTGACCAGCTGGCTGGCTGGCTGAACAGCTGGCTGGATGGATGGCCAGCCGACTGGCTGGCTTGCTGGCTGACCAGCTAGCAGGCTAGCTGGCTGGCTTGCCGACCAGTTGGCTGGCTGGCTGGCTAGCTGACCAGTTGGCTGGCTGGCTGGCTAGCTGACCAGCTGGCTGGCTGGCTAGCTGACCAGCTGGCTGGCTGGCTACCTGACCAACTGGCTGGCTGGCTGGCTGGCTGGCTGAACAGCTGGCTGGATTGATGGCCAGCCGACTGGCTGGCTGACCAGCTAGCAGGCTGGCTGGCTGGCTTGCTGACCAGCTGGCTGGCTAGCTGACCAGTTGGCTGGCTGGCTAGCTGACCAGTTGGCTGGCTGGCTAGCTGACCAGTTGGCTGGCTGGCTAGCTGACCAGTTGGCTGGTTGGCTGGCTGGCTAGCTGACCAGTTGGCTGGCTGGCTGGCTAGCTAGCTGACCAGTTGGCTGGCTAGCTGACCAGTTGGCTGGCTGGCTGGCTAGCTGGCTGGTTGGCTCGCTGACCAGCTGGCTGGCTTGCTGGCTGGCTGGCTAGCTGACCAGCTGGTTGGCTGAACAGCTGGTTGCATGGATGACCAGCTGGCTGGCTGGCTGAACAGCTGGTTGAATGGATGGCCAGCCGGCTGGCTTGCTGGCTGACCAGCTAGCCGACTGACTGACTGGCAGGGAAAATACAATAATAATAATAATAATAATAATAAAATAGTAATTATTATTATTGTTGAACCATGGTGTAAGTGTGTCAGTCTTATCAGTAATCTAATTACACCAATGACATTGATGAGGGGTGAGGGTCCTCTTATCTTATTATTATCAGCTAAACTAATTAGTTTTGACATTTGATGTGGGTACCCTGCCTTGCCTGCCTCCCTCCCTGCCTGCCGCCCTGCCTGCCTCCTTGTCTCCCTGCCAGCCAGCCAGCCAGCCAAGGGTGACGGGTTAGCCTCCTCTTATCAGAGTGATGACATTTGACAAATGAGTGTACACTGCCTTCCCTTTATTTGTTTTCAGTTTTATCTGCCTGTCTGTTTGTCTCTCTTTCTGTCTCTCTCTGTCTCAGAGACAGTCACTATTGAACCAACACTGCCACATCTGAGTCCTGATATATTATTTGTCAGTCTGGATTTTTTGGATTATCCTAGGTAATTTACACTATGTATTTATCCTAGGTTATTTACACTTTGTATTTATGTGTACATGTGTTACAGAGCCAGCTAGCTAGCCAGCCAGCTGGTCAGCCAGCCAGCCTGCCTGCCAGCCAGCCAGCCTTCCCCCAGTCTTCCCCACCCACCCAACTGTTTCCCCCCCCACTGTCTTCCCACTCCCCACTGCCTTCCCCACCCACCCCACTGTCTTCCCCACTCCACCCATTGCCTTCCCCACTCCCCTCACTGCCTTCCCCACTCCCCCCACTGCCTTCCCCACTCCCCCACTGCCTTCCCCACTGTCTTCCCCACCCACCCCACTGTCTTCCCCACCCCACCCACTGTCTTCCCCACTCCCCCACTGCCTTCCCCACCCACTCCACTGTCTTCCCCACTCCCCCACTGCCTTCCCCTCCCACCACTGCCTTCCCTACCCCTCACACTGCCGGAGTGAGGTATTCCTTACCGCATGGCTTGGTGACAAAGGGGCACCGAATTACCACTCCCACAATGCAACGGATTAATTGTATTTACATTAATTCTTATGGGGAATATTATTTCGGTTAAAGGCCATTTCGGTTTAAGGCCCAGCTTCTGGAACGGATTATGGCCTTTAACCGAGGGTCCACTGTACCAGGTAACAACACCTGCTATACAAAACCGTCCACGAACTGATCACCAATTACCCAAGCATTTGAGGCGGGAAGGTGATCACTTCCTAATACAGCTTCCTGCAACTAAGAAGAAATGGGCTCAGAAGAGATGTGTTGTCTGTGCACAAACAAAACAATGGCAACAAAGATGCAAAGACACTCGGTTTATGTGTGAGGAATGTAAGATACCACTGTGCATGATACCTTGTTTCAAGGACTTCCACAGACTGCAGCAGTTCTAGAAACATGTCCAGTGACTGTACATATGTAAATAAATAATAGAACATTATACAGTGGACCCCCAAGTTACGAGCATAATTCATTCCAGAAGGCTGCTCAAGTGCCATTACCCAACGAATTTTCTCCCTTAAGGAATAATGTTAAGTAGGTTAGTCCATTTCAGACCCCCAAAAATACACTTACAAAAGCACTTACAATATTAAACTTACATAATTGTACGATTTCTGAGGTGCTCGTAACTCGGTGGTCCACTGTTCTAATATACAACACTTGTGCATGTTTATTATTGTAAACAATAATGATAAACAATATTATTATGAAAACTTTAGTGCGGTTATTGTGTTCAATACAATGAGAGTATATACATGTATATATACATTATAAACTACATTTGTCTCACAGGCCACAAATGTTACTGGAATAAAAAAAATAGAAAATAAAATAAAAAAGTAAAATAAAAAAATGCGACTTTACATAAGTCGCGGATGTTGCCGCCACCCGGTCATTGAGGGTCAACTTCACGCCTCTATATCTCGGTAACTACTGTTCGGAAATTTTTTTTTATTACCTACAGAAAAATATTTTTAACTCTTAAGCTTTTTTTTTTTTTTTTTTTTCAAAAAATTCTTGGACCCTGGCGCACACTGAGACTTGGCCTCTGGACCCTGAAAGGGTTAAACCATGTCTCAGTTATGGCAAATAAGTCAATGTTACCACCACTTGCAACTAATCTCAACTCGTCCACCTTATTTCTAGCACTACAACTATTTGTATAACATAAATTTAGAAACCCCTCCTCCTCTTTTCCCTTCTTGTTCATTTCTCTTCCACTATCCCTATTAGTGCCCTTGTCACCTAGTGCCAATGGCTTTCCAATATTCACCAATAACTCTACCTCATTGTGTCTATAACTGGTTTCCCTAAAACTCCCAATATCACTACATTGAGACTTCATTGCTCTCCCACAAAAACCCATACCACTATGAATATCCACTAGGACTTTTTATTGACTTAAGGAAAGCTTTTGACACAGTAAACCACGGCATCTTACTCCACAAACTTGACCACTATGGAATAAGAGGTCATGCACTAGCATACCTCAAATCCTACCTCACTAATAGGTACCAGTATGTCACTATTAAAGACACATCCTCCACGACACTACCACTAGACACCGGCGTACCGCAGGGAAGTGTCCTTGGTCCCCTGCTCTTCCTCTTATACATCAATGATCTTCCCAATGTATCACAACACTTGAAACCAATACTCTTTGCTGACGATACAACTTATGTCATCTCCCACACAAACCTTGCCACGCTTAATACCATTGTTAACGACGAATTAATAAAAATATCAACATGGATGACTGCCAATAAACTTACACTCAACACTGATAAGACCTTCTATATTATGTTTGGCAACAGAACAGATGATCCACAATTAAACATTAAGATCAACTCTACACCTATTGCTAGACATAACGAGGGCAAGTTCCTGGGCCTTCACCTTGACAGCAGCCTGAAATTCAGCACCCATATCCAACACATAACAAAGAAAGTGCCCAAAACTGTGGGGATCCTCTCTAAGATACGGTATTATGTACCACAATCAGCCCTACTCACACTATACTACTCACTCATCTATCCCTACCTCACATATGCCATTTGTGCATGGGGATCAACAGCAATTACCCACCTAAAGCCAATAATAACCCAACAAAAGCCGCAGTAAGAATTATCACACAATCCAACGCTAGGCAGCACACCCCCACTCTTCAAAGACCTAAACCTACTCACTGTCCAGAACATCCATACTTACTACTCTGCTATCTACATTTATAGAACCATTAATTCCAACTTTAACCCTGAGCTAAAACACTTTCTTGACAGTTGTGACAGGACCCATAGACATAATACCAGACATAAACATCTCTTTGACATTCCCGTGTCCGACTAAATCTATACAAAAATTCAATGCGCATAAAAGGGCCTAAAATCTGGAACTCCCTGCCTGAAAACTCTAGAACTGCAGACACAACCTCCATTTTCAAAAGCACCGTTAAAAACATCTTATCTCACTTACGCACCCAACCGGTAGTTAACCATACGAAAACTACTTTATCTTGCACATATCCACAGCAAAATACACTTATTGATATCTGTGATTCTCCTTAATTTGCACATTACTAACCACAGCAAAATACACTTATTGATATCTGTGATTCCCTTAATTTGCACAGTTCTAACCAAAATTCTAATACAACTATTGCTCCATAATACTTAAGCTAGTCATAAGTTTGCCTAAGATACTCCAATATAGAAACTATATTATGCCAATATATCACCTTTATCATTAATATATAAACTAATTGCTAACTTTTTATACTAATTGTTAAATTCTCAATGTTTAAATTCCAGTACCTAAATTTTGTAAACCTAACCTTACAATCTGTATATCCATTATATAGCTATTGAGTAAGACCTATCATAAGACTGCTGAAAAGCCTAGGCATACCTAGGCATATTATTGGCCATCTTGTAATATCAACTTTAATGTATAACTATAAGTACCCCCCACCTTGTATTACATGAAATTACACACTGGGCTTTATCGCCCACACACTGCCTTTATCGCCTACACACTGGGCTTTATCGCCTACACACTGGGCTTTATCGCCTACACACTGCCTTTATCGCCTACACACTGGGCTTTATCGCCCACACACTGGGCTTTATCGCCCACACACTGGGCTTTATCGCCTACACACTGGGCTTTATCGCCACACACTGGGCTTTATCGCCTACACACTGGGCTTTATCGCCCACACACTGGGCTTTATCGCCTACACACTGGGCTTTATCACCCACACACTGGGCTTTATCGCCTACACACTGGGCTTTATCGCCTACACACTGGGCTTTATCGCCTACACACTGGGCTTTATCGCCTACACACTGGGCGCTTTATGGCCTACACACTGGGCTTTATCGCCCACACACTGGCTTTATCGCCCACACACTGGCTTTATCGCCCACACACTGGGCTTTATCACCCACACACTGGCTTTATCGTCCACACACTGGGCTTTATCACCCACACACTGGCTTTATCGCCCACACACTGCCCTTATCGCCTACACACTGGGCTTTATCGCCCACACACTGCCTTTATCGCCCACACACTGCCTTTATCGCCCACACACTGCCTTTATCGCCTACACACTGCCTTTATCTCCTACACACTGCCTTTTATCGCCCACACACTGCCTTTATCTCCTACACACTGGGCTTTATCGCCTACACACTGCCTTTATCGCCCACACACTGCCTTTATCGCCCACTCACTGCCTTTTTCGCCTACACACTGGGCTTTATCGTCCATACACTGGGCTTTATCGCCCACACACTGGGCTTTATCGCCCAAACACTGGGCTTTATCGCCCATACACTAGGCTTTATCGCCCACACACTGGGCTTTATCGCCCACACACTGGGCTTTATCGCCCACACTGCCTCTATCGATCACACACTGCCTTTATCGCCCACACACTGCCTTTATCGCCCACACACTGCCTTTATCGCCCACACACTGTCTTTATCGCCCACACACTAGGCTTTATCGCCTACACACTGGGATTTATCGCCCACACATTGCCTTTATCACCCACACACTGCCTTTATCGCCCACACACTGCCTTTTTCACCCACACACTGGGCTTTATCGCCCACACACTGGGCTTTATCGCCCACACACTGGGCTTTATCGCCCACACACTGGGCTTTATCGCCCACACACTTGGCTTTATCGCCCACACACTGCCTTTATCGCCCACACACTGCCTTTATCGCCCACACACTGCCTTTATCGCCCACACACTGGGCTTTATCGCCTACACACTGGGCTTTATCGCCCCCACACTGCCTTTATCGCCCACACACTGCCTTTATCGCCGACACACTGCCTTTTTCACCCACACACTGGGCTTTATCGCCCACACACTGGGCTTTATCGCCCACACACTGGGCTTTATCGCCCACACACTGGGCTTTATCGCCCACACACTAGGCTTTATCGCCCACACACTGCCTTTATCGCAAACACACTGCCTTTATCGCCCACACACTGCCTTTATCGCCCACACACTGGGCTTTATCGCCTACACACTGGGCTTTATCGCCTCCACACTGCCTTTATCGCCCACACACTGCCTTTATCGCCCACATACTGTTTTATCGCCCACACACTGCCTTTATCGCCCACACACTGGGCTTTATCGCCCACACACTGCCTTTATCGCCCACTCACTGCCTTTTTCGCCCACACACTGGGCTTTATCGCCCACACACTAGGCTTTATCGCCCACACACTCGGCTTTATCGCCTACACACTGGGCTTTATCGCCCACACACTGGGCTTTATCGCCCACACACTGGGCTTTATCGCCCACACACTGCCTTTATCAATCACACACTGCCTTTATCGCCCGCACACTGCCTTTATCGATCACACACTGCCTTTATCGCCTACACACTGCCTTTATCGCCCACACACTACCTTTATCGCCCACACACTGCCTTTATCGCCCACACACTGGGCTTTATCGCCTACACACTGGGCTTTATCGCCCACACACTGCCTTTATCGCCCACACACTGCCTTTATCGCCCACACACTGCCTTTATCGCCCACACACTGCCTTTATCGCCCACACACTGCCTTTATCGCCCACACACTGCCTTTTTCACCCACACACTGGGCTTTATCAAGTCACAAACGTTCAAATATGAAAGTTCTTACACTTGGTGCGAGAATGTGCTACTAAAAGAGATACAGAAAGCAGAGGAAAAAAGAGAACAGTAAGATAGGCAGAAAAACACTGCAAGGACATGAGAGGTTGAGAGGACAGGCAGACCAGCAATACGAAAATGCTAAAGCAGAGAAATTAACTTCAAGATTGAAACTGCAACATTGACAAAAGAAATAAAAAAAAGACAGTAAATTTATAGCAAAGATTGAAGAGGAATTATATATATATAAATGACAAGAAGATCTATGAGGATCTAACAAGCTGAGATTAGTCACAGAAATAAGAATAGCTAACAAAAATAACATAGAAACTAAACCTTACAACTCCATAGTAGAACCTAGGAACACAAGACCGCAACATACATGATATTCGAGAGACATACTCACAGTCATGCATGATACTCGAGAGACATACTCACAGTCATGCATGATACTCGAGAGACATACTCGCAGTCATACATGATACTCGAGAGACATACTCGCAGTCATGCATGATACTCGAGAGACATACTCACAGTCATGCATGATACTCGAGAGACATACTCGCAGTCATACATGATACTCGAGAGACATACTCACAGTCATGCATGATACTCGAGAGACATACTCAGTCATGCATGATACTCGAGAGACATACTCACAGTCATGCATGATACTCGAGAGACATACTCAGTCATGCATGATACTCGAGAGACATACTCGCAGTCATGCATGATACTCGAGAGACATACTCACAGTCATGCATGATACTCGAGAGACATACTCACAGTCATGCATGATACTCGAGAGACATACTCACAGTCATGCATGATACTCGAGAGACATATTCACAGTCATGCATGATACTCGAGAGACATACTCGCAGTCATACATGATACTCGAGAGACATACTCACAGTCATGCATGATACTCGAGAGACATACTCACAGTCATACATGATACTCGAGAGACATACTCACAGTCATGCATGATACTCGAGAGACATACTCACAGTCATGCATGATACTCGAGAGACATACTCACAGTCATGCATGATACTCGAGAGACATACTCACAGTCATACATGATACTCGAGAGACATACTCACAGTCATGCATGATACTCGAGAGACATACTCACAGTCATGCATGATACTCGAGAGACATACTCACAGTCATGCATGATACTCGAGAGACATACTACAGTCATGCATGATACTCGAGAGACATACTCACAGTCATGCATGATACTCGAGAGACATACTCAGTCATGCATGATACTCGAGAGACATACTCCAGTCATGCATGATACTCGAGAGACATACTCACAGTCATGCATGATACTCGAGAGACATACTGAGTCATGCATGATACTCGAGAGACATACTGCAGTCATCATGATACTCGAGAGACATACTCAGTCATGCATGATACTCGAGAGACATACTGCAGTCATACATGATACTCGAGAGACATACTCGCAGTCATGTATGATACTCGAGAGACATACTCGCAGTCATCCATGATACTCGAGAGACATACTCACAGTCATGCATGATACTCGAGAGACATACTCACAGTCATGTATGATACTCGAGAGACATACTCACAGTCATGCATGATACTCGAGAGACATACTCGCAGTCATGCATGATACTCGAGAGACATACTCACAGTCATGCATGATACTCGAGAGACATACTCAGTCATGTATGATACTGAGACATACTCGCAGTCATGCATGATACTCGAGAGACATACTAGTCATCATGTACTCGAGACATACTCGCAGTCATGCATGATACTCGAGAGACATACTCGCAGTCATACATGGTACTCGAGAGACATACTCGCAGTCATGCATGGAAGTGGAACTATTTTGATGGAAAGTATACCTGGAGAAAGTTTCGGGGATCAACGTCCACGAGGCCCGGTCTGCGACCAGGCCTCGTGGTGGGTGAGAGCCTGATTAACCAGGCTGTTACTGATGGCCGCACGTAAACCAAAGTACAAGCCACAGCCCGGCTGGTCAGGTACTGACTTTAGGTGCTTGTCCAGCGCCTTCTTGAAGACAGCCAGGGGTCTATTTGTAATCTCCCTTATGTATGCTGGGAGGCAGTTGAACAGTCTTGGGCACCTGACACTTATTATGTTGTCTCTTAGTGTACTCGTGGCACCCCTCTTTTTCATTGGGGAGATGTTGCATCTCCTGCCCAGTCCTTTGCTTTCGTAGGGAGTGACTTTCGTATGCAAATTTGGGACTAGTCGCTCATGTATCTTTCTCGCCTGTATTCCAGGGAGTACAAATCAAGGGACTTCAACCGTTCCCAGTGATTTATCATACTTATATGTGCAGTGAAAGTTCTCTGTACATTCTTCAGGGGCCATTAGCGTACAACAATATTCCAGCCTAGAGAGAACAAGCGATTTGAAGAAAATCATCATGGGCTTTGCATCCCTAGTTTTGAAGGTTCTCATTATCAATCCTATCATTTTCCTAGCCGATGTGATAGATACATTAGTTTTTCACTCTATTGTGTGATTAGAATTTGTCTTATACTCCGATACACTTTTAATTTCCTCGAGTTTTCGGAGTAATTGAAAATTCTCTTCCTTGAACTTCATATCGTTTTCCACAGATGGCAGCCAAGAAATGAGTGAGATATTAAAGTCCCAATACGACTCAGTGTTCAGCGAGCCGCTGCCCAGACTAAGGGTCGACAATCCAAATGAATTCTTTATGAACGAAGAGCAAAATTTGGTCATCTCAAAAATCTCAGATATTATTTTAACTCCACAAGACTTTGAAAAGGCAATAAATGACATGCCTATGCACTCTGCCCCAGGCCCAGACTCATGGAACTTCGTGTTCATCAAGAATTGCAAGAAACCCCTATCGCGTGCCTTCAGCATTCTATGAAGAGGGAGCATGGACACAGGGGTCATTCCACACACACACTAAAAACAACAGACATAGCCCCACTCCACAAGGGGGCAGTAAAGCAATTGCAAAGAACTACAGACCGATAGCACTAACATCCCATATCATAAAAATCTTTGAGAGGGTTCCAAGAAGAAAGATCGCCAACCACCTAGATACCCATCAATTACACAACCTAGGGCAACACGGGTTTAGAGCAGGTCGCTCCTGCCTGTCCCAACTCCTGGACCACTATGACGGTCCTGGATGCTGGTGAGGATAAACAAAATACAGATGTAGTATACACACACTTTGCAAAAGCTTTCGACATGTGTGACCATGGCATAATAGCGCACAAAATGCGCGATAAAGGAATAACAGGAAAAGTTGGTAGATGGATCTATAACTTCCTGACAAACAGAACACAAAGAGTAATAGTAAACAGAGTAAAGTCCCAGGCAGCCACGGTGAAAAGCTCTGTTCCTCAAGGCACAGTACTCGCTCCCATGCTATTCCTCATCCTCATTTCTGACATAGACAGAGATGTAAACCATAGCTCCGTGTCTTCCTTTGCGGATGACACCCGGATTGCCATGGCAGTGACCTCCATTGAAGACACTGCAAGACTCCAAGCGGACATCAACCAAATCTTCAAATGGGCCACTCAAAACAATAGGAAGTTCAACGAGGAGAAATTTTAACTACTCAGATATGGAAAACTTATGGAAATAAAAAATGTATCAAGGTATACGACAAATTCTAACCATACAATAGAGCGAAAAAGAAATGTGAAGGACTTGGGAGTGATAATGTCAGAGGATCTCGCCTTTAAAGACCACAACAATGTATCTACCTCATCGGCTAAGAAAATGATAGGATGGATAATGAGAACCTTCAAAACTAGGGACGCCAAGCCCATGATGACACTCTTCAAATCACTTGTTCTCTCTAGGCTGGAATACTGCTGTACACTAACAGCCCCCTTCAAGGCTGGCGACATTGCAGACCTGGAGAGTGTACAAAGAACTTTCACAGCACACATAAGTACGATAAAGCACCTAAATTACTGGGAACGGTTGAAGGTCCTTGATCTGTATTCCCTGGAACGCAGGCGAGAGAGATACATGATAATATACACTTGGAAGGTCCTGGAGGGGTTGGTACCAAATCTGCACACGAAAATCACTCCCTATGAAAGCAAAAGACTCGGCGGGAGATGCAACATTCCCCCGAGTACACTGAGAGACACGAGTACACGGAGAGACAACACCATAAATGTTTGGGGCCCAAGACTGTTCAACTGCCTCCCAGCATGCATTAGGGGGATTACCAATAGACCCCTGGCTGTTTTCAAGAAGGCACTGGACAGGAACCTAAAGTCACTACCTGACCAACCGGGTTGTGGTTCGTACGTCAGTTTGCGTGCGGTCAGCAGTAACAGCCTGGTTGATCAGACCCTGATCCACCATGAGGCATGGTCTCAGACTGAGCCGCGGGGGCGTTGACCCTCGAAACCCTCTCCAGGTAAACTCCATGTACCCTGAAGGACGCCAGCGCATTTTCCACCCCCTCACCCCCCCAGACCAACGCAACAACAACAACAATGGCAGACGACACCAAATCTTTAATAATAATAATAATAATATTAATAATAATAATATCCTTATTTCTACAAGTACATGTACAAGGTATACAGGCCTAGCTGACGTGAATGACATACTGAACATCAATTTAAGACTCTTCTCAAAAACCACCTACTCATCCTAAACTAAATACTCATACTGTAAACAACTTTCAACAATGCTCAGTGTTATTTTCCCATAATATAATTTCAATATTTACTATTGATATAACCATCCTACAAAACACTTTCACCTTGTCACAATGTAATATCCCCAGATTGTAATTTGAGTAAACTTATTATCTGCTATAAACATAAGCTAATGTTTAACTAAAACAAATTTAATCAATTTCTCTAGTATTAAGTAGTCTATAAGCCATTAGATTTAGTCTGCTCATAATGCCATGGCATGATTGTTGCTCTCTTTGCACTTCAATTCATGATTGTAATTACAAAATCTCGATGTAAACTTGCAATGAAATAAAAATAATATATAATTATTATTATTATTATAGAAAGCCGCTTGTTATGCAGGGCGTTTCGGGCAAATTAGGTTAGTTTGGTCCCAGGATGCGACCCACACCAGTTGACTAAAACCCAGGTACCCATTTTACTGATGGGGAATATAGACAACCGGTGTAAGGAATCGCCCAAAGTTTCTACCCTCCCCGGTAATTGAACCTGGACCCTCGACGTGTGAAGCGAGAGCTTTAGGCATCAGGCCACGGAATTCGGTCAACATTCATCCTCACCCACGTCTCACACTCAGCTGACTTTTCTTCCACCACCATGGTCAACTCATAAGATATATTCACCCAAAGCGGCAGCATCGACTACAACTCATCAACACCCAAAGGTATAGCCCAGGTATACAGTCTCAACGGCTCATTACTTTGTAATTTGTTCATGATTGTAACCATGTATAGACGTGTAGATAATTCATTACCTTTGTAACTTGGTCATGATTGTGACCAGATCTACCTGGAGTTCATTACCTTTGTAACTTGGTCATGATTGTGACCAGATCTACCTGGAGTTCATTACCTTTGTAACTTGGTCATGATTGTGACCAGATCTACCTGGAGTTCATTACCTTTGTAACTTGGTCATGATTGTGACCAGATCTACCTGGAGTTCATTACATTTGTAACTTGGTCATGATTGTGACCAGATCTACCTGGAGTTTATTACCTTTGTAACTTGGTCATGATTGTGACCAGATCTACCTGGAGTTCATTACCTTTGTAACTTGGTCATGATTGTGACCAGATCTACCTGGAGTTCATTACATTTGTAACTTGTTCTACTATCAAAACTTTGGAGTCCAGTCCCTGGACCTATTATGTACCTCTGTAATCTTTTGACTTCCACCCACAGGATGGGTATGGGGTGTATAATAAAGATATTAAACTAACACCAAAACGAAACCTATAAAAAACTTATTGCTAACCTAGAGCGCTCTCTATTTACCCAAAACACAAAGATTAGTGACCTAAAGCACCATCTAACAACGCAAAACTCAATGAAGCCCCATGGCCTGGTGGCAAAAGTTCTCGCTTCACATGCTGAGTGTCCGGGTTCGATTCCCGGCAAATGGGTGGTAACATTGGGTGTGTTTCTTTACACCAGTTGTCCATGTTCACCCATCAGTAATAATGGGTACCTGGGTGTTAGTTGACTGGTGTGGGTCGCGTCCTGGGATATAAATGACCTAATTTGTCCGAAATGCTCTGCTTAACAAGCAGCTTTCTATATAGTAGTATGTCTTGATGTCAGCTGGGCCTGTATACCTTGTACATGTATTTTGTAGTAAATAAAGATATTATTATTATTATAGGGAAGTAACAAAAGACAAACTTAACCAACACGACCGAGAAACCGGTAGGGGGAAATCCAGCAAATCTTTTGCTCGAGGCATATAAGAAAACTGAATTCAAATACCAAATTATTGCTTTGAACAGGGACAACAGGTGGGAAGCGTGCAGATTCTCACCCGACCCAGAATCAAACCCAGGTTCTTTGGGTCGAGATGAAGTGCTACCATTTAACCATGAGCCTAGAATGACGATGGGGGCTTTGCAATTGACATATATAAGAGTCATATGTTAGATTTTTTTAATTTTGCCACCGAAGTGGCTAGTTTATTGTGCACCCCATATCCATCCTGTGGACGGTAGCGCAAGAGCATATGGATACAAAAGGCCTAGGCACAGGCCGTTAAAATTGTACATTTGGGTTCATATCTACATTTCAATTATCTGTTAAAGCAGGTATCTTATTTCATGAATAAGATATCTTGACATGTCACATAGGTTAATATTGTCTATCTCTATTTCCTCAATAAGTGCACAATTAAGCACATAGTGTTACGACAGTGACCATATGCCTGATCACATAATTTGCATTTAGTTTGATCATCATCTGTCTCCCAAACTGTCAGAAGTACCTGTAGCCAAGCCTAAGCCTGGCCACTACAACATCAGTCAGTCTGCTCACATTGCAAGTTGCTCCCGTCCATCTGTGCTCGCATTATCATGAGCACAGATAGGCACGTTCATGGAAATTAATTTGGATTTATATCTACAGTTCACTTATCTGTTACAAGCAAATTTAGGAAATTTGCTTAGAATAAGTGGTATCTTACCTTCACTAATAAGATATCTTGACATGTCACATAGGTTATTATACTGTCTATCTCTATATTCCTCAATACGTGACAATTCAGCACATAGTGTTCAAGACAGTGACCATATGCCTGATCACATAATTTGCATTTAGTTTGATCATCTTGTGTATCTCCCAAACTGCCAGAAGTACTTGTAGCCAAGCGGCCTGGCCACTACAACATCAGTCAGTCTGTTCACATTGCAAGTTGCTCCATAAAACATACTTATCTACATTCATGTTATCATAGTGGTTATAGATCTACTCAGGCTTCTAACTGCTTTCCCTATATTCATTTTCATTATTTATTTCTCTAATATTATTCCTAATGCTAGACACATATATACCAAAGTTATATTCTACATTCCCCTTTATGGGTGCTCTTTTTGGGATAAATATCAACTTTATCATGAAGGAGTAATCCAATGTGTGACGGAATCCATAGCAAAATGTACTTTAATTCCTTTGTCCCGGTTTTTGAGTATCTATACCTGGCTTCTCCAATGAGCATTGTTAGAGTCATTATAGGAGTCAAGAGCCTTCAATGATGACATAGAATCAGTAATAATGATAGAGTCAAGCTCAGTGTCATAAGTTAGCTTTAGTGCCATAAGGATTGCAAACAAATATACATATGTTAGAGTGTAGCTGTCAGGAATTTGAAGACAGAGATTCATGTTCGGTATCTACAAGCATACCTAACTTCAGTGTTTAAGTAAGCGCTTCCATAATAAAACCCTCATCATTTTAGGCATAAAAAAAAACATGAAAAAAAATTTTGAGGTTCGTTACAGCTGTTCCCATAACTACAAGAACTGTGAAAGGAAAAAAATAATATAGTTTAGATAAAGTTGATAGGGACAGACTATAGTATAAGATGGGAGGAAACCAAAAAAAAGGGACACATTTCGAAATTAAATGCTCAGATGAGCCAAGAGGACATGGGAAAACCCGATAATTTTGGCGGCCAGCGAACCAATTTAATGCAGTAGGAAGGGGGTTTGTGAAAGTCAACTCGGAAAAAAAAAAGTCGATATGGCCCGGGGCATGGATAAGCTACACCAGGCAAAGTGCTTTGGCCCCCCAAAACGAGTTCAACCAGGTTTTACATATCAACTTCCTGGGGAAAATTAACTGGGGAAATTTTCTGGGATTTGAAACGCCGCCTTGGCTGGGTCGATGGGCGTTATGAGACATTCCATTGCCTGGTCGTTCTTTTTTAGGGGGGAAGGGCCCAACTTTAAAATTTTTTTGGGGATCGAGCTCTGGGGGCCGGGGCCCAACCTTCCAATCAGTTAACCCTGAATTGGCCAATTCCCAGGGGTTTTTTGAACATTATTTACATTCGAATTAATGTAAGAAGTACCCCCTAATATTGCCCACCCCCGTGAATTCCCCTTTGCCATTCCGCGAATCACACTTTTTATAACCCCCACGCTGATGAAATTATGAGAAATTCCGTATGATGTTTTGCACTCTTTTGGGCGCAGGGAAATGTCTCCCCCCTACCCACAACCCCAACCACAACGGGGCCTAAAATATTATTTATTAAACTTAAACAAAACCAAAATTTTTGGATAATTTACTTTGTGGGGTATTGTTTTTGGGGCTGACTAAAAAAAAAGGGTTGGGGGCTTTTTACCAAAAAATTATTTTCCGCCGGTTAAAAATGTCAAATAATCTTTAATAATAAACATAAATTGGATAATTATTGAAAAACTTTGGGTACCACTTACCAAATTTTTTTGGGGGTCACTTGATGCAGTTGTCACCCACAACACCTACCTTCATATAGAAACAACGGCCGGGGGGTGAATAAAAGGTTTCTTTCTTTTGTGGTGATGACTGCCTCTTATTTTCCCCACACACGAAATTTTTTGATGTCCTGCCAATTTATTGCACCATTTCTTCAACAGGAACATATCACAATTTTCCAAATTAAAATTTTTTTAAGCCGTACCACATTAAGCCTGGAAAATGCAGAATTTTTAAAAAATTACGGGTCCCCTATTGAATTAAATATGGGCCCCCATATTTCCCTTCTACCATTTTTTGCAGTGGTTTTCACATTTATTTTTTTCCCCAGCCAGTGGGGCGCCCCGTTATTTTCGGTCGTCTGGGGCCTTTCACCCAATTTAGTCTCGATAATGAATTATATTAGCCGGTTATTTGACCGGTCTTTCACTTTTTTCCTTTTTGGGTTTACTTCCCCCCCCCGATGCCTTCGCGGGTTTTTTTTCACTGCAAATTAATTTTAAACCAACAGCAACACAGTTTGAATTTTTATAAAAATTATAATATAAATTTGGAAAATTACATAAAAATTTTTCCCACAGAAATAAAAAAACATAAGAAAGAATGAACACCCGGGGATACGGGCCCCATGCTAGGACTAGTTCAGTTTTATCTTTTTTTGCAGTAATAATATCCCCCCATATTATGTGAAGGAGTCAAAAGATTACAAGAGGACTTTGGGTCCAGGGACTAGGAGCAAATTTTGATAAACGCATCTGCTAGAAAAAGACACCGATAATGGAATTTTTAAAAAACCGGGGGTGCCAACCCATATAATTTTTTTGGCCTTGTTCTATCTAGGCTGGAAATTGTAACAATAGCACCTTTAAGGCAGGTAAATTGCTGAAAGAAAATTCAGAGAACTTTACAGCACGCATAACTGCGATAAACCACCTAAATTTTCTGGGAACGCGAAGTTCCTAAACCCCCCCCGAACGCAGGGGGGAAATACATAATTACATACATTTGGGAAAAATCCAGAGGTTAGTCCCAAAACTTCACACGAGAGTCATCCGACGATGCAACACCCCCCCAAAAAAGGGGTGCCACAGTTGAGAGACAAACAATGTGTGGGCCCAAACTTTCAACGCCCCGGGACCAAGGGGGTTACCAAGACCCCTGGCCTTCGGGCACGGGACGGGCCCCCAAAGCAGTACCACCAGGGGTGTGGTTCAGCCGCCGGGGGCCAGAAAACAGCCTGGTTGAGGGGCCCCCCACCATGAGGCCTGGTCACAGCCGGGCCCGGGGGGTTCCCCCCCGGAACCCCTCCAGGTCAGTGGTAAAAAACTATTTAAAGTTTATATATAGTTCAGAGTGCGGGCAGGCCCAAATTTTTTCCCCAACCCCACATACTCAAACACCCCCCGAGGCATGGTGGCAGCGCTCTTGCTTCACGCACGGGGGGGCCCGCAATTTGGCGGGCCAAAAATTTGAAGGTTTTTCACACACACAAAATAAAAGGCCTAGTGTTAATCGACATGGCCTAGGACAAAAGGTAACTAACCCGTCCAAACTGTGTTTTGTTACTCAAAGTTCTTCCCAAAACGTACCTGAGAGAGTTTTTAAATCAAATTTGTCCAACTTTTTATTGTGCGATTTTGCGGGAGATGCTTTCAGAAGTTATTTATGTCCCTTTTATATTTTTTTTCAGGAATAAACAACTTTCCCCCAAAACTATCCCCCCCCGGAGTAAATTCAGTGCCTTCAGCCATCTATAGGGAAGGGTTTGGGGCATGGGTCATCTTCGTCCTCTGATACTCGTATTTTCCAACGCATTTATGTCCACCTAAGAAGATGGGGAAATGCATATTCTAAATGAAGCCTTACCAGAGATATATTTTAAAAATTAAAATTTTTTTATTTATATTTTTTTGGGACGAAGCCAATTGATCAAATTAAGGGCCCCCCCAAAAGGTCATACAGCGGATATGGGGCCAAGAACCCCCCGGGGGGGGGTTTTTGGGGGGGCACCCCCCGGCCCCGGCCCCCCCGGAATTAGGGTCCCTGATTTTAACACAACTACAAGAACCACAGCCAGGCTGGTCAGGTACTTTTAAAATGCCTGTCCAGCCCTTTTTGGAAAAATGGGTCATTGGTCCCCCCTTTTTTGCGGAGGATTTAACGTTTGGGCCCCCCGACACTTATTGTGTTGTCTCTAAGTGATTGGCGGCCCTGTTTTTATTGGAGAAATTTGCATCTCCTGCCGAGTGTAGCAGGTGGCACACCACTAATAACAGGTCTCCATTCTGGGAAAATTTATGATTTATCCGCCATTTTGCATGTTTAAAAAAAAGGGAAAAAAAACAGCAGTCCTGTCAGTTTCCAAATTTTTGTTTGTGACCACCACCCGATGTAGCCCCCAAAAAAATGCAAGCTTTTCCTGATATATTGTCACACCCTGTGCCATTATGTACTGGAGTGGGTAAAATTAAGAATTTAAAAAAACTCGCCAGAAATATTCAAGATATGTCAAAGTATTTTATCCACAGGGATATTACAGACCATTCTGAAAAAACCCAACTTTCTCCTGTAAATAAAAATTTAAAAATGTGTGTGTTTGTTTTGTGTGTGTGTGTTTTCCATTTTGTCCTAGGCCTGTCGATTGACACTAGGCCTGTTTTTTGTGTATGTGTATCACCAATTGTGGTTGCGGGTCGAGACTCAGCCCTGGCCCCGCCTCTGCGCTGTCCGCTACTGGGCTCTGCCTCCCCCCTCCATGATCTTTATCATACCTTGTCTTAAAACTATGTATGGTTCCCCCCCACTATATCTTGCGACTATTCCCCCCTTTTTAACTACTCTATGGCGGGGTGTGTGTGTGTGTGTTGTGTTTGTGTGTGTGTATCACCCAGGGGTTGGGGGGATACGCTCCTGGCCCCGCCCCCTGGCCCATTCATCACCCGCCCATAGCTTTATCATACCCCCCTTAAAGCTTGGGGTGGTCCTGCCTACCCCCATCACTTTCCGACTATTCCATTCCAGAACTCTGTGACGAAGAAATCTTCCTAACATCCCTGTGGTTCATCGGTCTTCAACTTCCAACTTTACCCCCTTTTTGTGTCCCACCTCGGGGAAATTCGCCTGTCCACCTTGTCGATTCCTCTCATTTTTTTGTCGTTATCATTCCCCCCCCTCCCTCATGTCTTCCAATGTCGTCAGGTCGATTTCCCGAACCCCCCTCGTAGGACATACCCCTTTGCCCGGGCTAGTCTTGTTGCAAACCCTGCACTTTTTCTAATTTTCCCTTTCATGTTGACTAGGGGAGGGTTCAAACTGGCGCTGCATACCCAGTATG
>WNWK01029341.1:0-24506 GCA_009830355.1 Cherax destructor | reverse complement strand
GTGAGACAGTTCAAACTGCTTGTGAACAAAAATGAGAAAAATTAACTTAGGATTGGTTCTTAGTGGGTAAAAAAACCCCCCAAAACAGATCTAATAGGCATCATAAATATGATGACAAAAAACAGATAAAAAAAAACAGACTGTTCGCCATAACCTATTGTTTTGAATACGTGTTCCCTTCTAAACTAGTATTTCAAAATTACCCTTCCTCTTAAAAACCCCCTAATATCTTTTTCTATGCAAATTAAAAAGGTGACTTAGGGGAAATACAAAGTAAAATACCCTCTCACACCTGCTTAATAGTCTCGCAATTTTGGGGTTAAAAAGGACACATCCATGCCAAAAAACACCTTAATTTTTTTCCCCAAATGTTCTCTATAAATTTTAAACCCCCAAAAAAGGTTGGGGGGCCCAAGTCATTAAAGGGGGGGAAAAAAACTCACAATTTCCCCCAATTCTTTACATTTTTTGGCAGAAGGGGGGGGCACTCTTCCATAAAAAATTGAGGGAATCTTCTTAATCTCCAGGTAAAAAAGTCTGCTAAAGGAAAAACTTGGGGCATGCAAAGCCCCTTTTTACAAAATTCATTAATTATTTTTTTAAGCCCCCCGGAAAAAGGGGCCGCTTTGCAGAGCGGGGTTCTTATGTTCAACAAAAATTGCCACACCCAGGTGTCATCAATTTTTTTCCCCAGTGGCGCCCCCTGCAAGTCTCTGGCAGCCCCCCCAGGGCCCTCTGCTGCTACATGGTCCCCCGCTGTCTGTTGTCTAGTGTCTGTCCCATGCAGAGTAAATTTTACTACAATATCAGATCATGGGAGCAAGGGCTAGTCCCCCTTCTCCTGTAAAAATTTAAAATTAAATATAATAAAAATTTTTTTGTTTTCTTTTTGACCCACACTGCCTTGGTAAAATTTAGGGCCCGGGTGTTGAAAAAAAAAGATTATATCTGAAAAATACTTTGAAACAACTTTAATGTATTATGCACACCTGTGAAACAACTTTAAATCTATTATTCTCCTTTCTTTCCTGCTTGGGGGGTATGTAAAAAGCAAACAAAAATGAAGAATAGTAAAACACTGCAGTAGGCATACTGCCCCCTGGGGGGAAATCCTACTTGACAATTACTCACAAATGTTTCCAAAAAACACTACATATCAAGCAAAATGTTTTTTTAAAAAAAGGTGAAAGAGAAAACATGCCCCACACAGTGACACCTCATTTACCCCCCCATCACAGATGTTTCTTATTCCATCTTACCCATATCTACTTCTACCTTTAACCATTCTCAAAAATTTTTTTCAATTTTTAGTAACACACTATTCCCCCAAACATTTTTATTTTTTTTTTCATGCCGGCAATCTTCCCCGAGCCAAAGGGTGACCCAAAAAAACACTTTCACTATCATTAACACTTTCATCATCAAATTTCCCCCTAATCACTGTTTTTGCAGAGGTGCCCAGATATGAGTTTAGATGTCCCCAAACAGCCAATATCCCCCAAAACCCAAATCCTTTAAAGTGCATGATTTGTATTTTCCCCGGACTCAAGTCCCCAACCGGTTTTGAACCCCCTTTATAAAATATACCCTGCTCACACCCAACAGCTCGCCCCAAAAAAATTTCCCACCTTTTTAACATGTCTGCTGCATGCCCCGGCCCCCGCACAAAAACCTCTTTCACCCCCCCCCTCCACCCTTTTTTTAGGACGACCCCTCCCCCCCCCCCTCCACTACCCGATTTTCACCTTCTAAGTCATTCATTTTGCTCCTTCCTCAATAAATGACCAAACCACCTTAATAACCCCCCTTCAAACCCCCTGAATAATATTTTTTTTAACCCCACACCCCCCAATTTCCCCCTCAATTCTCTGCATAATATTTACACCACACATTCCCCCAACCCCGGCATCTCCACTGTCCAGCCTCCCTCCTGCAGCATTTAAACCCATGCTTCACACCCATATAAGTGTTTACCACTATATTCTTTCCCCCGTTTTGCCTCCATGGATAATTTTTTTTTGCCCTCCACAGACACCTCAATGCACCACTCCCCTTTTTTTTTTCCCAACAATTCTATTGTTAATCTTGCCCTTTTAAAACCCCCATCTGCTGACATATCTACTCCCAAATATCTAAAAAATTAGTTTCTTCCTTTTTTTCCCCTCCCCCCAATGTGATATCAATTTTCTTTACCTAACTCATTGGATCCCTTTCCCCCCCCTTACTCTTATCATGTTCCTTTCAACTATTCTTCTTTTTTTTCCCCTTTTTACTACTACTATTTATTATTATTAACAAAAGGGGCCAATCTCCCCCAAAACCAGTGCTAAAAACCACACAAATCAACTATCCCCTGACCTAGATTCCTGCACCAAGATACTACACTCTCACTTCTTACCTAATTTCCACAAAAAAAATTTCCCGGGATCAATTATTAAAAATCTAAATTCAAGAAAAAAAAAAATTACGAGCGCTCCATAGTGTAGCTCATGTTTCTTAGATGCCAGGATCTTAATGACAGAATAAAGCTTTGTTAAACTAGCGGGCAGCACTCAAACAACCCTTCGGGGGCCCGGAAACCCCCCCAGAAAAAAAAATTAAAAATACATATCTCACACTAGAAAAATTTTTGACCACATTTAAAAAACCCATTTTAAAAATTGATCAAACCCATTTTATTTATTACACTACACAGCCGTATTATTAAAAAAGCCATATTATTGCCATGTTCACTAATTTTCTTTCAACAACTACCTTTAGATGCCATCATAAGCAGAGGGAAAAAAAAATTTTAATAATTCATGTCAAAAATTGAAAAAAAACGTTTTTAAAGGGGGCGGTTTTCCCGGGGCGCCAGATTCACAGTTTTCTTGCGGCATCAAAAAAAACGAAATTTTTTCCCTTCCCCCCCTCCTCCCACCTCCTCCTTCCCCCGGTCTCCATGATAACTTTTAAACATTGCATTTTTTATATGCATTAACGGCTTTTATATAATTTTGAAGAAAATATCATAGATGGATTAATGAAAATGTCTATATTAACCTAAAATAAGATATTTAATGTGCTCAAGAGTGATTTATTGTCGTCCTTTACTCATATTTTTCAAAAACTTCTTTCTTAAATTCCATCGTGTTTCTCACTTTCTTTAAAGAAACTTTGGGATATAGTTACTTATTTCACAGTTGCAATTAATGAATAACTGCAAACACAATGAATTATAGCGAAATGTTTGGATGAATGGACAGCAGGAAATATCACTCTCCCCAGAGACACAGCCAGACTGGCAGGAGGCTGGCCGGGTTGGCAGCCCAGCGAAATAACAGCCCCGATAACCAGAAGCGAAAAACCGGCCTATAACGAGTTGGCCGTACTTAAGACAGCTGATAACCGGGGGTCCACTGTACAGTGGGCCGTCTGGAGCTTTCGGGCAGATCGTGAACACCGGGTTAATATTTTTTTGCGAAAAATATCACGAACTCCTGATTTTACGAACTCCAGTAGTGCTTGAACTCGAGGGTCCACTGCTTGCAGTGGACCGGAGATCGTTACTCCAGCCCTCGCAAATATTGGTTGGGAGGTGTTAAGCGTCTGCTCGGAGTTCGATTGCGTCCCAGTTTTGTCTGTGATGGCCCAAGTGGGCCCGACACTCCATTCAAGTCAGTGTGCATTGTTTACCAGAAAGACCTCCACCACGCGGCAAACCATACATTTGTCATTATTCCATTGTTTTAGTGCTTGCAACTGCTAAATAAGCCACCATGAGCCCCAAGAAGGCTCCTGAATTATGACCCTTTAGTAAAGGGCTGAGAGGAGAAATGTTGCCAGCCCTTTGGGGTCAAGGGTCTCCTCTGAAACTCGTTCTCCAGGGTCCACAGATTTAAAAAAAAAAAAAAAAAAAAAAATCTTATGAAATGATAGAAATTGTTTCCCGATCCATAATGCCACAAAAATTATGAAATTTGATCAAAATAACGGAATTATGTTTTGTAGTAGCAGTATCATGACATTATCAATGATTCGCCCATTTTGAATATTCCACCAAATTCCAATGTTTCAGTCTACTAAAATTATAGATATTTCGCTAGAACTCCATTACTTCTATCGATTGAGTACAGAAACCGCCTGTTACAATTCAACTACCAAATAGTGGTCAGGAAAATGGCAATTTAGCCAAATTCACCCTGGAAATTTCAAACGTGCCAATTTCAAATAAGGTCCATAATAAACAAGGCAGACATTCCTGGCACTAAAATAACATCTTCTCTGTTCATTAGTCAGTCTCCAGGCCCTCTTGCATTACTTTGCATCAATTTTTAGTTTTATTCTCACAAAAAATAGATTTTGTTATGTATGTAACATCATGCCAAAAATAGTATAAATAATATCAGCGCACTTGTGCAAGAATATTAGACTCTCCAGTTGATGTGTATTGGATGCATGGTGTGAGTTTGTTATAGCGAACATCGGCCAAAATGGAACATTTTCGCTACTTTGCGCTCAGTTTCAAGGTAACATCATGTGAAACCAGTCAAAATTATCTCTATTTCTGTAATATATCATCTATTCTATAAAATAGAGACTAAAGCTTGAGAATACAGTGGACCCCCGAGTTTCGTAAAACTTCCTCCTGGGAGATCTGCTCAAGTGCCATTACCAGGCAATTTACTCCTTAAGGAAAAATGTTACGTAGGTTAGTCTATTTCAGACCCCCAAAAATACACTACAAAGAACTTACAAGAGTGCTTACATAATTGCACGATTTCCGAGGTATTCGTTAACCGAGGTCCACTGTACAAGCAAAAATACCATACGAAAATAGACTGTAAAGTCGCTGTTTTAAACAAAAAACACGGTCAGGGTTTTTTTTTTTCCTCGATATGCACTGATTGGTGCAGGAATTTTATACTGCGCACACTGACCGCTGTAGACCCATTCTATCATCTAGGCCTAACAGCCTGTTTCTGTGATTTGAGGCGCTAGAATTTGGGGCGTACTAGTCGTCCAGACCCCAGGGCGTGAACCGTGCTAATCTGACCAACCCCCAAAGTTAAGTGATTCAGTGATTCTAGCAGTATGTTTATGATACTAAAGCGGCGCAGGAGTTGATAAAGGCTATAATTGCCAGCCAGCAATAGAAGTGTGAGCATTAACAGTGTAGCAAGTAAGTTAAGTATAAGCGATAGAAAAATGACGACACGAGAATTTAACTCCTCCAATGTTGTTGGAGTTATATGGGCGACTGACAACACCGCCGTGTGTCTGGCGGTTATCACTAGTATCTCCAGTGGCATTTATACACCCAACAACAAACACCTTCACCAGTCCTCCAGATTCGTAATGTTATTTTATTCATTCTGACATGTATGTGTTTCTATGTTATTAATGTGTTTATTATGCCATATTAGATGAATTGTGATAGATAAATAAGTTGTATAGGTGATATTGTGAAATATTGAAGGACTATCTCGTCCTGTCCCAAACACACCCCAGTGCCAAGCACAATTCAAACATTGCACTTGAAACAGAACTCTCTGGAACACTTTTTGAGGAACAGAATTCAGTGACTCTCAAACTGGTCTAGTGGCATTAAAAAACAAATTAGGAAATAACTTGGGAAGGACTTAGTACCTGAAGTCTTTATGGAAGGATTTCCTTAGTAAAAGCAACTCTTCCATCCTCTCCCTCCTCTGTCTTCCACACATCAACAACTCTTCAATAAGGTAAATGACATGTTATTATTGTTTCTTCTTCATGTCTCATTGTTTTCTGTGTAATTTAACGTATATTTAATGTACAAAAATATTTTATTTTAATACTTTTGGAGTCTGAAGCGGATTAATTTTATTTCATTATATTTCTTATGGGAAAATAGATTCGGGTTAACTAGATTCCGGTGTTAAGTGGCAGCCTCTGGAGCGGATTAATCACAAACTCCAGAGGGGTCACTGTAATGGTCATGCCTAATAAAACTCATAAAACAGGGGGTTGCATGGGAGGTTTTACTTGTCCTCTGAAATACAGTGGACCCCTGCTATTGAGCTGCTCAAACTCACCCTCATTCCAGAATGCTGTTCAAGTGCTATTACCAAAGCAATTTATTCCCATAAGGAATGATGTACAGTGGACCCCGAGTGTCGTATTAATCGTTCCAGGGCTATTCACTTAACACAGTTCTGGTCGAACCATTATTTCCCATAAGAAATAATGTAAATACAATAATCCGTTCCACAAAAAATATTCACACATACTAAATTAAAACAATATATATAATATAAATTTCATACAGTAGAGCGTCATTTAGCACGATAGTTAAGTTCCTGAAAAGTCGTGTTAGATAATTTTCGTCTTAAATAATTAACAGAACTTATTGGAAAAATAGGGTTCACGTGTTTGAGAGTCCCCAAAAATGAAACAAGTTTTTTAGACCAACATATCTTGCAAAAATTGAAGGCGAATATATGTTTTAGTTCATTGTCATGGCTCTGTGCACTGCTTAAGACTACAAATGCAATAGAAATAATAGTATTTCTTACCTTAAATTGTGAGTAATGATGTTTGTGGATAGTGTAGTGAAGTGGATATGGATGGTGTGGCCCTACTGGACTGAGGTGGATATGTAATTGTAGTGCATTGTCTTGATCTATTACTGCTTAAGACTACAAATTCAATAGGAAATAATAGTATTTCTTACCTTAAAATTGTAGGTAATGATGTTTGTGGATGGTAGTGAAGAGTGGATATGGATGGTGTGGCCCTACTGGGCTGAGGTGGATAGTAAGTTCTTGAACTGAGGTGATGGTTGAACTGAGTGTCTAACTTTAAGTCAGTCAAGCCATTCAGTAAGTCAGTCAAGCCATTCATTAAGTCAGTCAAGCCATTCAGTAAGTCAATCCAGCCATTCAGTAAGTCAGTCAAGCCATTCAGTAAGTCAGTCAAAGCCATTCAGTAAGTCAGTCAAGCCATTCAGTAAGTCAGTCAAGCTGTTCAAGTAGTCAATCAAGTCATTCCAGTAAGTCAGTCAAGTCATTCAGTAAGTCAGTCAAGTCATTCAGTAAGTCATTCAAGTCATTCAGTAAGTCAGTCAAGTCATTCAGTAAGTCAGTCAAGTCATTCAGTAGGTCAGTCCAGTCATTCAGAGTAGGTCAGTAAGTCATTCAGTAAGTCAGTCAAGTCATTCAGTAAGTCAGTCAAGTCATTCAGTAAGTCAGTCAGTCATTCAATAAGTCAGTCAAGTCATTCAGTAAGTCAGTCAAGTCATTCAGTAGGTCAGTCAAGTCTCATTCAGTAGGTCAGTCAGTCATTCAGTAAGTCAGTCAAGTCATTCAGTAAGTCAGTCAAGTCATTCAATCTAAGTCAGTGAAGTCATTCAGTAAGTCGGTCAAGTCATTCAGTAAGTCAGTCAAGTCATTCAGTAAGTCAGTAAAGTCATTCAGTAAGTCAGTGAAGTCATTCCAGTGAAGTCAGTGAAGTCATTCAGTATGTCCAGTCAGAGTCATTAAGTAGGTCAGTCAAGTCATTCAGTAAGTCAGTCACGTCATTCAGTAAGTCAGTCAAGTCATTCAGTAAGTCAGTCAAAGAGTCATTCAGTAAGTCAGTCAAGTCATTCAGTAAAGTCAGTCAAGTCATTCAGTAGTCAGTCAAGTCATTCAGTAAGTCAGTGGAGTCATTCAGTAGTCAGTCAGTCAGGTCATTCAGTAAGTCAGTCCAGTCAAGTCATTCAGTCAGTCAGTCAAGTCATTCAGTAAGTCAGTCAAGTCATTCAGTCAGTCAGTCAAGTCATTCAGTCAGTCAAGTCATTCAGTCAGTCAGTCAAGTCATTCAGTCAGTCAGTCAAGTCATTCGGTCAGTCAGTCAAGTCATTTTCAGTCAGTCAGTCAGTCCAGTCAAGTTAGTCAGTCACTCAGTCATTCAGTCAGTCAAGTCAGTCAGTCAGTCAAGTCAGTCAGTCACACAAACATGTTTACATCCTTTTATGTGTACAAAGTAATAACATATTCACGTACGGGTTATAATACATCTAATATCTTTATTTTCTTAGTTAATTCAAGATCAAAACACAATTCATATAATTTATTCTTCACAAACACAGCTGAAACTGTGGCAGGACTATGGCATGTATAGGAAATACGTACGAATGCTGGGATGGTGGGGTCGTGGTGGGTGGGTAAGGCGGGTGGTGTCTGCCTGAACCACAACTTAAGCCAGTAGTAGTAACAAGACTGCTTGTGAGAATGGTTGCTTGTTTTCCTTCCACAAACTGTAAGTAAGTTTGTTGAGTATACACAGATGCAGTTACGAAGATTATCATACGGCAGCATATGTGTAGAGAACCTAGGATAACCCAAAGTCAGAGTGACAGTATTTCCATTGTTGACTTAGAGTTATCCCTAGGTTCTCCATATGTAGTATGTATGATAATGTATGTAACTGTACTCACCTAATTGTAGTTGCAGGGGTCGAGACTCAGCTCCTGGCCCCGTGTATCTGAATAAACTTAGTTTTGCAGGAAGGAAAAAACAGCTAAATTCCCTTTTCTCAAGCATGAGGATTCTTGGGCAGTAAATAACCATGCGCTCCAAGAATTTTTCCCCCTCCCTGCCCGAACAGAAGTGTAATATCATCTTTAAATCGTGTAAGATGATAATGTCGCCAAATCTGCGAAGCCGTGCAATACAGTGTAGCATTCACAACATAATCTATCGTGCTAAATGACGTTCTGCACATACTCTGTTACTTCACGCTATTGAAGAGTTGCAGGCATCTGGAAAGGTAGAGTTGCTGACAGGGCAGAAGATGTTAGTGGTTGGAAGAGTCCTCCAAGGACTTCAGGTAACAAGTCCTCTCTGGGGATTACTTCTCTTCTTGGTCTTTTAATGCCACTAGGACCAGCTTGAGAGTCGCACTAGACCCCTGCCTGGTAAAGATAACTCTCCAGAGTCCTCTGTTCCTGGCGACTCTTCAACACTTTCCTGAAGTGTGACATGGCTCTGTCACTGGGATGGCTGCAGAAGGCTCATTCAGCTTGCTCAGGGTGGTGATCTTTCAGCAAATGTCTGCAACTCATTCCACTTTGTTTGCATCTCCTTAAGCACTGAGCTACCTTCTGTCTCTCGCCCTCCTCCTTTGAAGCAATAACCTCGGCTGTGTTCTGTTGCGGTTCCAGATGAAGCTCTTGCAGCTCTTCAGTTGTTAGCTCTGCCCTGTGCTCCCTCCACCAACTCTTCCATTATCACCACTCACCTCCAACCCCAGAGCTGTTCTGATATGCAATGTCTTCCGCCCCAACAGAGGACAGGAGTGCGTCCAGGGTCAGGTCAGCCTCAAATCTTCAGAAAATCCCTCTGTTGGACACGACTGGCCACAATGGTCTCAGAAGCAGGATTCAAAGTCCTGGAAGTTACTCACCACAAGCCTTGCCTATAAGGCGTATGCAATGCCTAATATTGAAGTAGTCTTTCCAGAACTCTTAGGAGTCAGCTCAGTGTCGAGGTCCTTCCCTAAGCAACACTTTTCAAACATAGCTGGTGTGCAGTTTCTTGAGTTGGAAATGACCTGCTGGTCATGGGCTGGATAAGGAGGAGTGGTGTTAGGAGGCAAGAACTTCACTCTGATGAAATTAAGCTTGTCAGACAAACACTCTTGCAAGTTGAAAGGTGAGCAGGGGGCATTGACCAATACCAGGGCGCCCGGTGGCATTCAACTCCAGAGGTATTTCCTTCACACTGAGGCCGACACTCCAGTCACCCATTCATGAAAATCTCCGTAGTGACCATTACCTTAGTGTTAGCCTTCCAATGCACCACAAATTATTCTTGTCAACACTGTGATTCCTGAAGGGTCTGGGATTTTCTTAGTGATACACCAGTAAGGTTCACTTTAAAATCACTGGCATTGGCACACATCAAAGTTAGCCTGTCTTTCATGGGCTTGTGTCTTGCTTTCTGAGTAATGAAGGGTCCTGTTGGGCATTTTCTTCCATAACAGGCCTGTTCCATCACAGTTAAACACTTGTTGGGGAAGGAATTTTCACCTCTACGAACCAAATTCCTGCACAAATTTTCAGCTGCACGTTTGTCTGAGCTGGCTGCTCCATGCCTACACTGTGTATGCCACTACTTTTTTCTTAACCTGTCAAACCAGCCTTTGCTGGCTAAAATCACTGGTTCCACTGGTTCCAGGCATTGCTTGACAAGATCTCGTGCAACTTCCTTGCCTTTTCAATTCGCCATGGAAATACTATCACCGCTCTCTGTTTTCATGGATCCACACCACAACAACTTCTAAACCCCTCATCCACTGTTTTTTATCTATTTTCGTTAACATATCAACCCCTTTTGCAACTTTAAAGCTTTGACCCTCATTTTTTTTGCCAGGATAGAGCTGATAGTAGAGGGGGGGTTTTTTTGTACATCCTAAGGCCCTCGGGCGTCGCCCTCTCATATTTTTTAATCTCTTTCTTCAGAAAAAAATTTTGTTCCTCACTTTCTTTACCACAGGGTGCCACTAGGAGCTTTTTTGGACCCATGGTGACTTATTTCACAGTGACAATCACTAAACCACCAAAGACACCAAATGTTTTTGGGAATGTTTGAAAAAAAGGCGCGCTGGGTAATGTTCTCTCATGAAACAACGTTTCACTGGCGCGTCCTGCGTCCTGCGGGGCGGGCGGGGCGGACAGGTCAAACGTTACGACCAGGGGGCCATTTCGATTCTCAAAATCGAAAAAAGCTTACAAAACACGTTTTTTCTAAGAACCTTCGATTTCGGGTCACTGTAATTAGATTAGTCCATTTCGGACCCAAAATACACTTATAAGCACTTACATATAAACTTACATAAAGGGTGATTTTTGGGTGTTGAATTGTGAGGTCCACTGTTTACCGGGAGGAATTCCAGGGGTAAAAGCCCTGCGGCCGGTCTGTGACCGGGGCCTCATGTTGAACCAGAGCCTGATAAACCCCGGGCTGTTTCTGCTGGCCACGATCCAACGCGAACCACAGCCTGGCTGGTCAGGTACCGACTTTGGGTGCCTGTCAGTGCTGAAGACAGCCAGGGGTTTGTTGGTAATCCCCTTA
Organism: Cherax destructor; assembly: GCA_009830355.1. Classification (NCBI taxonomy): domain Eukaryota; kingdom Metazoa; phylum Arthropoda; class Malacostraca; order Decapoda; family Parastacidae; genus Cherax; species Cherax destructor. Next base: position 13,431 of record WNWK01029341.1, on the reverse strand, counting down.
TGTATGCTGGGAGGCAGTTGAACAATCTTGGGCCCCTGACACTTTGTGTTGTCCTCACTTAGTGGCACCGGGCCTAGGGGGGGGGGATGTTCATCGCCGCCGAGTCTTTTGCTTTCGTAGGAAGTGATTTTCGTGTGCAAGTTTGGTATAATCCTGGGGAATTCACGTGTATATAACAATGATTCTCCCGCACAAAGGGATACAGGTTTGAAACTTCAGCGTTCCCGGTATAGTTTTTCGCATTTCGTCCCGTGAAGGTTCTCTGCATTTCAAGGTCAGCAATTTCACCCCTTGAAGGGCAGTTAATTTTAAAAAAAAATTCCAGTCTAGATAGAACAACGATTTGTAAAGTGTCAACATGGTTTGCATCCTGGTTTGAGGTTCTCATTATCCATCCTGTCATTTTCTGGGAAAATGCGATTTTCTCGGGGTTTTGGTCTGAAGGGAGATCCTCTGACATGAGGATGCTTTCCCAAATAAATCCTTGGGGGGCCCTCATAACCCAAAGGCTGCAGTCAGAGATAACAAATTCCACTCTAGACAAAACCCACCCATATTCAGAACATTAAAAATACTCACCGTAAAAAAATTCCCACCTATTCATGTGCCATCTCATACATAAAACTCTACATGCTAATATCAACCCTCCGTCCCAAAAATTTTCTCAACAACTTTAATAGGTCCCACGAATAAACAAGGAAAACAGATCACTATTTGACATACCCATCCATACTAACCAATGTAAAAATTCTATGCACATAAGGGGCCCCCGAATCTGGAATTCATTACATTTAAAAATAAAAATTAACCTTGTCAAAATCAATTCAGACTTTTCTCAAAAATCCCCCCCTACCACACTATACTAAATACTCATATTAACAAACTTTCAAACCCAATGTTATTTTTACTTAAGATAATCTCAATTTTTTGTCATCCTCCTTAACACTTGTTGCAATATCAAAATCATATTGTTCATTTTTAAAAATTATAGTATTTTTGTTAAAAGAAATAAAATATATATTAGAAGAAACTCAATAAATTTTTTAATTTTTGTTATTATACTAGTAATGCATCCAAAAATTGTAACTTGAATTAAAATATACAGTGGTACCTCGAACGATGGTCCCAAACTCACCCTTTTATGTAAGTTTATTTTTAAAAGCTTTTGTGTGTAATTTTGGGATCTAAAAGGTTTAGTCTATTTTATATCATTCCTTAAGGATAAATTCGTTTGGTAATGGCATAAAAAGTATTCTGGAATAAAAAATATCAAAAAGTCGAGGTACCACTGTACATTTAAATAAACTCAAAATTTCTCTTGTATTGTCTTTATTGTTGTAATCAGATTAATTCTATTTACAGAACTAGAATAAACTCAATCAATTTCTCTAGCTTTTAAGTCTTTAGTGAATAAGTCTTTAGAATAAGCTGCCCCTAATGCCATGGCATGCCAGTGGCTCTCCTTGCATAGTTTTTTTAATTGTAACTACCAATAACAATGTACACTTGTAACATGCATTGAAATAAAATATTATATTATTATTATTATTATATTATTATTATCATTCAGGTCTTTGACATTATTTTTTCGTTCTATTGTGTGGTTGGAATTATTTTTGTACTCGATGAGTTTTTAAATTTTCCCTCCGTTTTCCGTATCTGAATAATTGAAATTTCTCATCATTAAACCCCTTATATTGTTTTCTGCGGGCCCATTTAAAGTTTTGGGTTTATGTCTGCTTGGAGTCTTCAGTGTTTTCCCAACGGTGGACACTGTCATACGGGTTCGGGTGTCATCTGCAAAGGAAGACACGGCACTGTGGCTTATACCCCTGTCTTTTCCGATATGAGGATGAGGGAACAGGATGGGCGAGTACTGTGCCTTGTGGAAAAAGAGCTTTTAAATTAGCTGCCTCAGACTTTAATCTGTTGACTACTACTTTTTTGTGTTCTACTTTTTAAAGGATATAGATCCATCTACAAACTTTTCCTGTTATTCCTTTATCACGCATTTTGTGTGCTATTACCCATGGTCACATTGTCAAAGGCTTTTGCAAAGTCTGTGTATAGAACATCTGCATTCTGTTTGTCTTCTAGGCATCTAGAACCTGGTCGTGTGGTCCAGTAGTTGGGACAGACAGGGCGACCTGCTCTAAACCCGTGCTGCCTGGGTTGTGTAATCGACAAAAATAAAATATTTCTGCTATTTGAGCTCAATTTCAAGCTACTTCCAATCCAATCAAAATCATTCTATTTTAGAAAAATGTCTTCCATTCTATCAAATGATACAAAAAACTGAGAATAAAATCATAAAAACCATCTGAAAATAGACTGAAAAGTTTCTATTTTAAACCATACACACAGTCACAGTTTTGTTTTCCCATAATGCACTGGGGAGGCAGGATTTTTACATGGTGCACACTCACTGCACAGCCCCCATTCCCCACATGTGGCATACCAGCTCTCTCGCACTAAATTTGAAGCCGCTAGAATTTATGACAATATTTGTGTGGTCCAAAAGGGTTAAATGCATAACAATACTTAATACATTAATGCATAACAAATTAATGAAAAGAGAACATCATGATCATAGCTCTATTCCTAGGTTGAAAGTAGGTTATTATGGTTAAATTGCCTTAGTACATGTACATGCCTGGTAACTAAATGCAGTACAGAACACACCGTACATTAGGGCAAGTTTAACTCTTGTTTGACTTCAAATGTAAAGAAAAGGTAATTAACTGACTTGTACAACTCTACCCAAATTAATTAACTGACCTGCACAATTCTGCCCAAGGTAATGGCTTTATTCAGTTGGACATATTTTCAAAGTTGTAAACCATTTCATTAAACAACCAAGTTGAATCAATATCAACCACACCTGAAAAGAGAAAAAGAGCAAACTAGTAAAATTTTACTGAAGTGCTGGAGAGGGGAAGGATGAATCTATGAGGATCCTTACAATGATATATGCAAGCTATCAAGTTAGAGATGGCAGAGTTAATTCTATCAATGAGCATATAATGATACACTCTTATTACAATTATAAACCAATGTTGAATAAAATCATTTCATCATGACTGGAACAATTTACAAGTAACCCACAACTGAAATGAAAACCTTAGACAACATTTTGGTCCATTCTGGATCAATACACTTTTTTTGGTAATGGATGGACCAAAAATTTAAACTTTCCTCTCCAAACTGTGGATTAGTTGTGAAAGTCTTAACAAGCAAGATGGAAGGAGAGTGTCTGCTTTTTTTTTAGGTATTAGTAATGATCCCACTCACTTGTGTTGTATTAACCTCATGTCACTTGTATATACAATACTGAACAACTGATTTGCCATTACATTATCAAAAACATTACCTGGATACCACAGTGGTCAGGTATATTTGGTGATTGGGTATTTATAACGACTTTAAGAATATATTTCACTAAATGCCAGTTTATCTGTTCAATGCCTGGTCTGTACTATGTCAATTGTCCATTTGTGACCTTATCCATACCGGATATCCAGTTTCTTGTTCACCCATGATAATTTCTGGAGTACTAACAGAGCTTACAGTGGACCCCGGATTACAATTAATCCGTTCCAGAGGGTGCTACTTAACCGGAATACAGTCATACCTCGGTTAACGATATTAATCCGTCAGAAGGGCATATCTTTACCGAAACAATCGTTAACCGAATCAATTTTCCCCATAAGAAATAATGGAAAATAAAATTAATCCGTCCAAGACTTTCAAAAGTAGTAAAAAAAAATATTTTTTAGAAATTTTTTTACATTAAATAATACACAATTTAATGAACAATAAATAAATACACATGTAAATATAGTACAATAACATGTCACTTACATTTATTGAAGGTTGTTGATGTGTGGAGGACGGGGGGAGGGGAAAGGATGGGTATAGTATGCTAGTGTTTGAAGGAATCCCCTTCCATTAACCTGAGTGGCAAGTTCTTTTCTGGGGTTACTGGCCTTTTCTTTAATGCTCCCCCTGCATGAATGGTACACCCCTGCTGCCTGCTACACTTCCTGCATGAATGCTACACTCCCTCATGCCTGCTACACTCCCTGCATGCCTGCTAATCCCTGCATGCCTGCTACACTCCCTGCATGCCTGCTCCCCTGCATGCCTGCTACACTCCCTGCATGCTCTACACCCCTGCATGCCTGCTACACTCCCTGCATGCCTGCTACACTCCCTGCATGCCTGTACACTCCTGCATGCCTCTACACTCCCTGCATGCCTGCTACACTCCCTGCATGCCTGCTACACTCCCTGCATGCCCTACACTCCCTGCATGCCTCACACTCCCTGCATGCCTGCTACACTCCCTGCATGCCTGCTACACTCCCTGCATGCCTGCTACACTCCCTGCATGCCTGCTCCTCCCTGCATGCCTGCTATCTCCTGCATAAATGCTCACTCCCTGATAAATGCTACACTCCCTGTAAATACTACACTCCCTGCATAAATGCTACACTCCCCTGCATATGCTCACTCCCTGCATAAATGCTACACTCCCTGCATAAATGCTACACTCCTGCATGAATGCTACACTCCCTGCATGAATGCTACACTCTTTATCACAGGGCTGGCACTAGGAGCTTTCTTTGGACCCATGGTAGCTTATTTAGCAGTTGCAAGCACTAAAACAGTGGAATAATGACAATATTCTGGTATAAATGCATGTGTGGAGTGGGTGGTAGTCGGTCTCGCTTGAAACAATAGCACTGACGCTCCCTGGAGTGCGCGCTCAGCTGGAGGCCACGCGGACACGTCCGGTCGAATGTCGTTAACCGAAGCAAACACGTTAAACCCCAATCATTTTTTTTAGTCAAAATATCGTTAACCGAAATTATCGTTATCCGACAACATCGTTAACCGAGGTATGACTGTATTACTTAACCCGAATCTATTTTCCCCATAAGAAATAATGGAAATTCAATTAATCCGATCCAGACACCCAAAAGTATTAAAATAAATATTGTTTCCACATTAAATTACACAGAAAAGAATGACATATAAAGTACATAAAACAGTAATAACTTGACACTTACCTTTATTGAAGAGTTGTTGATGTGTGGAAGATGGAAGGAGGGGAGAGGAAGGAGTAGTTGCTAGTGTTTGGAAGGGAAATCCTTTCCATTAACACTTCAGGTACCAAGTTCTTTTCCGGGGTTACTTCCCTTCTTTTTCTTTTAATGCCACTAGGACCGGCTTGAGAGTCACTGGACCCCTCTCTCACAAAAAATCTGTCCAGGGAGCTCTGTGTCTGGCGTTTCTTTAAAACATCCATGAAATGGGACACCACATTGTCATTGTACATATTGCCAGCACAGCCTGCAACAGCTTTGTTAGGGTGAAAATCATCCATAAATCTTTGTACATCAGTCCATTTGGCACAAATCTCCTTAATCTTTGAAGAAGGCAACGTCTTCCATCTCTCTTCCTCCTCCTTTGGACCAATTTCCTGAACTGTGGTCTGTTGCCATTGCAGATGAAGCTCTTGCAGATCTGCAGTGGTTAGCTCTTCATTGTGGTCCTCCACCAACTCTTCCACATCCTCGCTACTAACCTTCAACCCCATGGACTTCCCCAGTGCCACATTCGTTCCACAACAGGCTAAGGGTCTTGTGGCTCAGCCCCAAAACCTTCAAAATCCCTATCTGGGACACAGTCTGGCCACAATTTTCTCCAAGCAGAGTTCAAAGTCCTGGAGCTCACTTCCTCCCAAGCCTTCCCTATATGGTTTATGCAATGGAGGATACTGAAGTGATCTTTCCAAAACTCTTTTAGGGTCAATCGAGTGTCCGAGGTTATGTTAAAGCATCTTTGAAACATTGTTATGGTGTAGAGTTTTTGAAGTTTGAAATGACCTGCTGGTCCATGGGCAGGAAGAGAGGAGTGGTATTAGGGGCAAGAACTTCACTGTGATGAACTTAAAGTCCTCCACAATTTGCTCTTCCAAGTCTCGAGGATGAGAAGGAGCATTGTCCATTACCAGGAGGCACTTGAGGCCCAATTTATTTTCCACGAGATACTTCTTCACACTGGGGCCAAAACTTCATTGAACCAATCAAGGAAAATTTCCCTCGTGACCCATGCCTTAGTGTTAGCCTTCCACATCACATACAAATTAGCCTTGGCAACACTGTATTTTTTGAACACACTGGGATTTTCAGAGTGATACACGAGTAAAGGCTTCACTTTGAAATCCCCACTAGATTACTACACAACATAAGAGTTAGCCTGTCTTTCATAGGCTTGTGTCCTGGCAGTGCCTTTTCCTCCTGTGTAATGTAGGTCCTGTTTGGCATTTTCTTCCAAAACAGGCCTGTTTCGTCACAATTAAACACTTGTTGGGGTTTAACCCTTTGGGGGTCGACAGGCCCTCTCCAAACTCATTCTCAGGGTTGAAACTTTTTGGAAAAAAAAAAAAAAATTCTTATGAAATGATAAGAGAATCTTTTTCCGATCATAACGACACCAAAAGTATGAAATTTGGTGGAAATTTACGAATTATGCTCTCGAAGTTATCGGTCTCAACGATATTTACGCATCGCATCGCTCACTTTGAGCCCTATTTTTGGCCAATTTCAATATTCCAGTCTACGAAAATCATAGCTATTTTGCTAGAACTCCATTTCTTCTATCGATTGAGTACAAGAAACTGCCTATTTACCAATTTGAACTACCCAAAAGTGGTCAGAAAATGGCAATTTGGCCAATTTCACACAAATTTCAAACGATGCCAATTTCAAAATGGGGTTCAGAATAAACAAGGCAGACATTCCTGGCACTAAAATAACATCTTGTCTGTTCATTAGTCACGTCTCCAAGCCCCTCTTACATTACTTTTGCTTTCCATTTTGAATTTTTATTCTTACAAAAAAATAGATTTACTGTTATGTATACAACTGCATCATTGTAAAAAACAGTATAAATAATATCAGAGCACTTGTGCAATAATATTAGACTTGCCAGTTGATGTGTATTGGTTGCATGATGTGATTTGTTTACTCTTGAACATCGGCAAAAATCGTACATTTTCGCTACTTTGAGCTCAATTTCAAGGTACTTCTCATCGTCAAACCAATCAAAATCATCTTTATTTCTGTAATATGTCTTCCATTCTATCAAATGAGACCAAGAAAACGAGAATACATCAATAAATACCATACGAAAATAGACTGCAAACTCGCTGTTTTAAACGAAAAAAAAGGTCAGATTTTTTTTTCTCATTATGCAGTGTGTGCTGCAGGAATTTTTTTATACTGCGCACACTAACCACACAGACCCATTCTTTCATATGTAGGCCTACTAGCCATTTCCCGCTTAATTTGAGGCCGCTAGAATTTACGCGTACTAGTACGGCACCGACCCTGGCGCGTAAAATGTACTAGTACGGCACCGACCCCGAAAGGGTTAAATCCTTCAGCCTCTACATAGCTTTTAAATTCATGAACATATTTTTCAGCCGCACATTTGTATGAACTGGCTGCCTCACCATGCCTTATCACACTGTGTATGCCACTACGCTTCTTAAATCTGTCAAACCAGCCTTTGCTGGCTTTAAATTTGCTCACTTCAGCACTCGTTGCAGGCATTTTCTTGATGAGATCATCATGCAACTGCCTTGCTTTTTCAGATATTATTGCCTGCGTAACACTATCTCCTGCTAATTCTTTCTCATTGATCCATACCAACAATTAAGTTTCCACATCTTCCAGTATTTGCGATCTTTGTTTTGGGATCATATTTGCACCTTTCGCAACAACAGCTTCCTTGATTTTATTTCCCTTGGCCACGATGGTAGCGATGGTTGTATAGGCTTTGCCATACAGCCTGGCCAGCTCAGCGACACGTACTCCACTTTCATATTTTGCAATGATCTCCTTTTTCAGTTCTACCGTATTTCTGAGCCTCTTTACCACAGGGATGGCACTAGGAGCTTTCTTTGGGCCCATGGTGGCTTATTTAGCAGTTGCAAGCACTAAAAACAATGGAATAATGACAAAATGTATGGTATGAATGCGTGGGTGGCTGTCACTCGCTGGTAAACAATGGCACACTAACTCTGGATGGAGTGTTGGGCCGTCCGGGCCATGTGTACGCCTCCAGGATGAATTACTTATTCCGAGCGGATCTACTTATACCGAACCAATATTTTTACGGAAAAATGTTACTTATTCCGAATTTTACATACATAATACGAAGACTACGTAATCCGGGGGTCCACTGCACTCTCAAACACATATTAAGCTCAGTTCAGTAATATTCTCTCCTACTCATAAGATATTACTCACCTGGTCATAATCTTTTCCTTAGTACTATATACAGCCTCTCCTCACTTACCGATGTACTCGTTACCGACAACTCGGAGTTACAAAGGGCTGACAAATTAAAAAAAATAATATATTGTATGCCATATGGAATTTGGGTCAAGGTAACGGCAGCGCAGTGTGTCTGCGTCAAGCATCTCAATCTCCTTACAGCCACTCAGTACACTAGCTTTTAGTCTCCAAGACTACATATTTGTACAAATTTGTACTTGATTGTGTACCCCATAGTACAAGAAGTGCAGCAGTGCTTGGAAGAGGAAAAACAAGAGGAAAATGGAAGAAGTACACAGTCAAGGGATCAGCTGGTATGTTCGTCTGTGTGTTGACATTTTCTCTCTCTCTCTCTGGCAGCTTAAAAAAATTATTATACTCAGTGAACAAGGTATGTTGATGGTAATAATAATAGTAATAATAATAATAATAATAATAATAATAATAAATAATCGCTCTGGGGCACTTTAAATGTTCATACATCTCCACTGCCTCCAGCCTTCTCCTTGTTGCAACATTCACCACCCATGCTTCACACATATATAAGAGCATTGGTATGACTATACTCTCATACATTCCCCGTTTTGCTTCCATGGATAATGTTCTTTCTCTCCACAGACTCTTTCAGTGCACCACTCACCTTTTTTTCCTCACCAATTCTATGATTCACCTCATCTTTCATAGACCCATCTGCTGACACGTCAACTCCCAAATATCTGAATATTTTCACTTCCTCCATACTCTCTCCCTCAAATCTGATATCCAATCTTTCGTTACCTAAATGTTTTGTTATCCTCATCACCTTACTCTTTCCTATGTTCACTCTTAATTTCCTTCTTTTACATACTCTACCAAACTCATCCACTAACCTCTGCAACTTCTCTTCAGAATCTCCCAAAAGCACAGTGTCATCAGCAAAGAGTAAGTGTGACAACTCCCACTTTTTGTTAGATTCTTTATCTTTTAATCCCACACTTCTTGTCAACACCTGAGCATTCACTTCTCTTACAACCCCATCTATAAATATATTGAACAACAATGGTGACAGCACACATCCCTGTCTAAGACCTACTTTTACTGAAAAATAATCTCCCTCTCTCCTACAAACTCTAACCTGAGCCTCACTATCCTTGTAAAAACTCTTTACTGTTTTCAGTAGCCTACCTCCTATTCCATACATCTGCAACATTGGCTCCCTATCCACCCTATCATATGCCTTTTCCAAATCCATAAATGCCACAAAAACTTCTTTACCTTTATCTAAATGCTGTTCACCTATATATTTAACTGTGAACACTTGGTCTACATACTCCATACCCTTCCTAAAGTCTCCTTGTTCCTATGCGATCCTGCTCTCCATGTAACCTAGAATAACCTGTAACAGTTGTGACCTAGGCCAAATGTAACCAAGACAAGGAGTAACCTATGCCAGGTCCCTTGATGGATGGCCAGGACCTTAACAATATTAAATAACAAAATACCAACAGATTTAAAGGTCAAAACTAACACTTACCATGAGTTTATATATTTTGGATCCTTTGGAGCCCAGTTTGGAGTAGACTGTGTCACCATGAGAGCTCTCCTTCTCTAGGGTCCAGCCCGATGAGTGAAGGGTCTCCCAAGCCCTCTGCAGTGCCTCCAAGCCTCTAGTCTGTAACTGTCTCTCCTGGAAAGAAATAATTTATGATTTTTTTTACATACGCAGTGCTATTACACAATAATCATGAACGAGCAATAAAAGATGCAAAATAACCACAGGGGGGAGTTAAATGATTGCTTTAGGCTTTTTATGTTGCAATTAACACACAAAGAGTTTGCAGTGTTGCAGAAACAGTAGGAATACAGCCAGATTCATTCAGGGGAATGACTCTCTCTCTCTTTCTCTCTCTCTCTGGAGAGAGTCATTCTCCTCAACAAATTTGCTTGGATTTCCTACTCTATTTCTACAACAACGCAAGCTTCTGAAGTGTTGATTGCAACTTGAAAGGCCTAGAGCTATCACTCAGCTCCCCCTGTGGTTATGTTACATACAATGCAATGATATCAAATGACTTATCAGGTTTGATACAAGATACATTAGCTCCATTTCCTTGAATCAAGAGTCCTTCACTAACCTCAAAGTTTTATAATGTTTTACCAAAGTGGTAGTGGACACAGATTTAATATTACTTGGTCAATTTTCCTTAACGTACTTATACTAGAAAGAATGTACATCAATCTACAAAAGTGAGGACTCAACTGTAGCCAATAATTCCAGACCAGTTTCTAACTTGCTTAAAATGTTTGATAAAATAATATATTAACAAATACAGCAAACTTTTGATGAAACAGGTTAACAGGGGAAAGGGGATGTCTGCTTTAGAGAAAAATCTGTTATACTGAAAGTTTCAGTTAAGTGGACTACATCTGCTTAATCTATCGACTATCGGACAGAGACAAATGTCCAATAACACAGACTTTGTTTTGTTGTATTGATGAATGTTATGGGGCTATAGGACCCAACATGTATTGATGTATACAGTGGTCCCCCGCCTAACGAGCACCCCGGAAATCGTAAAATTATGTAAGTATAATATTGTAATTGCTTGTGGAAGTGTATTTTTGGGGGTCTGAAATAGACTAACCTACGTGACATTATTTCTTAAGGAAGTAAATTCGTTCGGTAATGGCACTTGAGCAGGCTTCTGGAATGAATTTTGCTCGTTAGGCGGGGGACCACTGTATAACTCTTTCAGGGTTTCGGCCGTACTGGTACGACTTACGCGCCAGGGTTTTCGTCGTACTAGTACGTCTAAATTCTAGCGCCCTCAAATCAAGCAGAAACATTCTGTTAGGCCTAGATGTGATAGAATGGGTCTGTGCGGTCAGTGTGCGCAGTATAAAAAAATCCTGCACCACAGTGCATAATGAGGAAAAAAAAACTGACCGTGTTTTTGGTTTAAAACAGCGACTTTGCAGTCTATTTTCGTATGGTATTTATGCTTGTTTTCTCGTTTTCTTGGTCTCATTTGATAGAATGGATGATATATTACAGAAATAGTGATAATTTTGACTGGTTTCACAATGACAAGTACAGTGGACCCCCGGCTAACGAACACCCCGGAAATCGTACAATTATATAAGTATAATATTGTAAGTGCTTGTGGAAGTGTATTTTTGGGGGTCTGAAATAGACTAACCTACATGACATTATTTCTTAAGGAAGTAAATTCATTCGGTAATGGCACTTGAGTAGGCTTCTGGGATGAAGTTTTTTCGTTAGCCGGGGGTCCACTGTACCTTGAAACTGAGCGCAAAGTAGCGAAAATGTTCGATTTTGGCCGATGTTCAAGAGTAAACAAATCACACCATGCGTCCAATACACATCAACTGGAGAGTCTAATATTCTTGCACAAGTGCGCTGATATTATTTATACCATTTTTACAATGATGCAGTTGTATACATAACAGTAAATCTTCTATTTTTTGTGAGAATAAAAATTCAAAATGGAAAGCAAAAGTAATGTAAGAGGGGCCTGGAGACATGACTAATGAACAGAGAAGATGTTATTTTAGTGCCAGGAATGTCTGCCTGCATTGATTGAAATTTGTGTGAAATTGGCAAAATTGCCATTTTCTGACCACTATTTTGGGTAGTTGAAATTGGTAAATAGGCAGTTTCTTGTACTCAGTCGATAGAAGAAATGGAGTTCTAGCGAAATAGCTATAATTTTAGTAGACTGAAACATTGGAATTTGCCAAAAATAGGGCTCAAAGTGGGCGAAATCGCCGATGCGTAAATGTCATCGATACCGCTAACTTCGCGAAAGCATAATTCTGTTAGTTTTCGATCAAATTTCATAATTTTGGTAGCGTTATGATCGGAAAAAGATTCTCTATCATTTCATAAGAAAAAATAATTTATTTTTTTATTTAAATTTAAATATATTGTAGGGAAATATAATAATAGTATTTACTTAGCCTAACAATACTGCTTCCTTAACCTATTGAACCACGAACAATCATAAAACACATGAAAACATTGTAAAATATTGTATATACAGTGAACCCCTGAGTTACGAGCACCTCGGAAATCGTACAATTATGTAAGTATAATATTGTAAGTGCTTTTGTAAGTGTATTTTTGGGGGTCTGAAATGGACTAACCTACTTGACATTTTTACCATTCGTCAACGTATATATGTTTTCTGTAGTCGACGTATATACGTTTTATGCTTTCTAGGAAAATCAAGGTGGAGGTGCAGTAAACGTATAATACGTTTGACAGTTAATGGGTTAAGGGAGAAAATTCGTTCGGTAATGGCACTTGAGCAGGCTTCTGGAATGAATTATGCTCGTTACTCGGGGGGTCCACTGTATATGTTATGGTTTAAATATGATTGGGCGGCTGGTCATCTGCAAATGTTCGAAGCTTGAGAAAGTGGAACTCGCGAGAGTAGAGCGCTAGCTGTATTTTTTGGGTGAATAAAAATTCAAAATGGAAAGTAAGAGTAATAAGAGGGGCCTTGAGATGTGACTAATGAACAGAGAAAATGTTATTTTAGTGCCAGGAATGTCTGCATTGTTTATTCAGAATCCTATTTTGAAATTGGCATCTTTTGAAATTTGTGTGAAATTGGCCAAATTGCCAATTTCTGACCACTTTTTTGGGTAGTTGAAATAGGTGAATGGGCGGTTTCTTGTACTCAGTCGACAGAATAGAAGTAAGTTTATTCAGGTATACACAAATACAGTTACATAGATTATCATACATAGCAGTGTATGTGTAAAGAACCTAGGATAACCCAAAAAAAAGTCAAAGTGACTTATTTCCATTGGGGTCCTTAAAGACCATCATGTAGTCGATGGGTTTTAACACATAATAAACCAGCTAGCCATTTTGTATAACAAACCAGAAACAAGAACAGATCTTGCAAGAACCCTTGCAAGACATGTTCTTGCAAGAGTTGCACTGAGGCGAAGGTTCAGTGCAAAGCTTGTACTATAAACCTTGCTGAATTTAAACAGCACTACAGAAGGAATACTAGCGAAATAGCTATGAGTTTGGTAGACTGGAACAATGGAATGGGCAAAAAATGTGGCG